>ONZH01004343.1:0-185450 GCA_900303285.1 Rhinella marina
TAACAGTACCTTAAAGTAGAGCCGAGTGTGATCCTAATGCTCTTGTCGAAACTGAGAACTGCCGGATGGAAACGCTGAAAACTGAACTTTTAATCTTGCTGCGCGGGCTTTCCGGTGTGGGCTTGAAGTCAAGGGGGCAGCGGCCTCCTTGCTTCAAGTCAAGAAAGCCACTCCCCACTTGCGCTTGACTGACAGTTAGCCCAGGTGCCGGGATCGCGCAGTACTCAGTCGCGCAACGCGTATGCGCGAGATTTCTGCGATCCCCGGCACCCCGGCTAACTGTCAGTCAAGCGCAAGTGGGGAGTGGCTTTCTTGACTTGAAGCAAGGAGGCCGCTGCCCCCTTGACTTCAAGCCCACACTGGAAAGCCCGCGCAGCAAGATTAAAAGTTCAGTTTTCAGCGTTTTCATCCGGCAGTTCTCAGTTTCAACAAGAGCATTAGGATCACACTCGGCTCTACTTTAAGGTACTGTTAACAGCTCATTTTCAGAAAAGGAGGTGACAGGTTCCCTTTAAAGGCTTCCGTGGTGCATTTCTTCATAGAATTCCGTTATGGTCCGTGATAACGGAATCCATAGCGGAATTGCCAGAAAACCCGAACTTCAAAACATGAAGTTCACTCATCACTACTAGGAATGCTATTAGTCCCAGTTACAAGGGGAATACAGTCCCTAGACATAAAAACCCAGCAGCTTGTGCAGATCTCATGATCGAAAGGACGAAGCAAGAAGCGGCACTGCTGATTCCTGATCTTTATACAAAGTGCTCACTGAGCACTGTGCATATGGCGATGGAGAAGGCAGGGGCAGAAAAAAACTGTCCCTGCCACGTGGCCTCTGTGCAGCTAACTCTGCAGAGATCAGTGCAGACCAACGGGCGGTCTGCAAGTGGTTAAACAAGAGATATCTAAAGATGAGAAATTATTACAAAAGATGTCTCACGTCTCTTTACAAAACCCCATTTCCAAAAAAAAAACAAACAAAAAAAAAAATGTAATGTAATATTTCCACAACCAGCGTGCTAGATATTATCTATCAATCATCAGAGTGGTTCTGTCCTTATTGTTACACTGGTACCTAGCTACTTTAACCATCTTGGGATTGTACTGCTGCAGCATTGCAAGTAATGTCTTCATTGTCTTTCCCGTGTCAATGATGTCCTGGAAGAAACGTATAAAAATGAAGTCCTTATCCTGAAAAATGTATATTTATCCACTGCTTAAAGGGGTTGGTCACTTTCTGGTTACTGCTGACCAATCTGTTTGCAAGATGACTATATGGCACTTACTATTAGTAGCCTTTGTTGAAATTCTGCACCATTTTCTATAATTCATAAGGTATGTCCCCTTGTTTGCCAAGTCTTTTTCTGCCATCCACCCAGAGGTCCTGTCCAAAAAATGGCTGCTGACGGAGGATCATGTGACCAGACAAATCCCCTCCATTTAAATACCCTGCTCCTGCCATCTGCACTTGTTGGGAGTTTAGTGCTGGTGTAGTGCATTTGAAAGGAGGAGGCTGAGTGATGTGATGTGTCACATGACCATCCATCAGTGACCACCTTATGGATAGGACCTCTATGAGGACAGCACTGAAGAGCTGCCCGACAAGGAGACAAGGCTTATGAATTGTAGTAAACGGCACACAATATCACCAAAGACTTTATTAGTCAGTGCCATATAGTCATCTTACATACACATTGGTCACTAACACTAGCCAGAAAGTGGCCAACCCCTTTAAACATGACAGGCTGCAGTCTTTGTTACCTAGAGAAGTTTAGACTGTCCCAGTGATACCTATTCTAAATCATAAACCTTAGGCTACTGCTATAACGCCACTCCACCCGTAAAGGGGGTGTCCCAGAATGACAACTTGTAATCTATCAACAGAATAAGGCTTCATTCACATGACCGTATTTTGTTTCTGTGTCCGTTCCGTTTTTTTTGCGGACCGTAGGCGGAACCATTCATTTCAATGGGTCCGCAAAAAAAAAGGAAGGTACTCCGTTTCCGTATTTCCGTTCCGCAAAAAAGATAGAACATGTCCTATTCTTGTCCGTTTTGCTGACAAGGATAGGCATTGTTACAATGGATCCTCAAAAAAAAAAAAAAAACGTAAACACGGATGCCATACGGAACGTCATCCGTTTTTTTTTTTTTGCGGATCCGCAATTTGCGGACTGCAAAACACATACGGTCGTGTGAATGATGCCTAAATGGAGGGGCAGTCCAGCATTCACACCGCCACTCCACTCACTATGAGACTGTTAGAGATAGATGGGCACTGTACTTGGGAACCTACAGCAGTCCCACATGTGCACTGCCTCTTGATTTAAAGGGGCTGTCCTGGCTTTTTAATATTGATGACCTATCCTCAGGTGTCGAACCCCTGCCAATCAGCTGTACAGGGAGATGGCGCACACTATGCGCACGTGCCGTCTCCTTTCTCTCTTCCTGCCCGCTGCTGAAGTCCAATAGACATACAGCAGCAGACAGGAAGAGAGAAAGGAGACGGCACGTGCGCATAGCGCGCGCTGTCTCCCCATACAGCCGATCTGATATTGATGACCTATCCTCAGGATAGGTCATCAATCCTAAAAAGCCTGGACAACCTCTTTAAAGGTGGAACTGCCATTCTCTTGATCCGGGGGGGGATCCCAGTGGTTTGCCCCCACAATCAGAGGCTTATCCTGTGCATTATAGGAGGATAAGCTGTCATTCTGGGGATACACTTAACTACTTTGACATACACTATTTAGATATATCACTATAGTATTACTGATTTCAGTGACGTTTTGCTACAAGTGCCATATTGCAGAGTTCGACCTCATGCACACGGCTGTAAAAAAAAATGCCGGTTGGATGTGGACCCATTTATTTCAATGGGGCCACAAAAGATACAGACAGCACACCATATGTCCACCGTGACCCCGTAAAAAAAAAACAAAATTGCCCATTCTTGTCCGCAAAACAGACAATGGGACTTTAATATATACTGCAGGACCTGCAGAAGGGAAAATGCGGGATGCACACAGCCAGTATCCATGTTTTGCAGAACATGTGCATGAGGCCTTCCACTGACAAATCTTAGTGGCACAGAAAAGGTTCAGGTAGTCCGAAATCTGCCAATGCTTCATTTGGAGCAGTACTGTACATCCAAGTTCAGATGTGGACTAATCTGTGCCATTTATGTCATTCCCCTTTAAAACTGGCTTTAGCCAAAAATGTGTTATGTAGATGCCATATAGCCATTTAATGTCGGCTGACACATCCAGAGGACAATTAGACGTGTGCACAGAGTCCTCCTCACAGCCTACAGTGAAAACATCTCTAGCAGTTCCTAAGAAGGGACATGTGAAGATTCTTGGAAAGAAGCAACCAAGGACTATCCCCAATAAACTTTGAACTTAGCCCCCCACAAATATCAATTCCTAGTAAATCTTACTCATCAACAGGGCATTAATATCATTAAATACATATGAAGTATTTGCTAAAAGGTAAATCAGATTAAACGTGAACTTACCTCAACAATTAAGACATTCTGCAAGAAAAGAGAACACATTTATAAAACTAAGCTATGTAGCGCTATATCTATCTATCTATCTATCTATCTATCTCTCTATCTATCTCTCTATCTATCTACACACACATACTTAAAGGGGTTGTCCGGGTTCAGAGAAGAACCCGGACATACCTGCAATTTCACCCAGGCAGCCTGCCTGAAGAGGACATCGGAGCATCTCATGCTCCGATGCCCCCCCCTTGCCCTGCACTAGATCGCGCAGGGCAAGGTCTCTTGTTTATAAATACTCGCTCCGGCGGTACTTCCGCGGCACGAGTTCAGTACGTCACCGGGCCTTAGTGGGCCGGCTTTAGCGCTGCCCTAGCCGTTTTACTGGCTAGGGCAGCGCTAAAGCCCGTCCATCAGCGCCGATGACGTCACCGGCTCACTGCCGGGCGGAAGCCTCTGCCCGGCAGGGACCGGTACGTCACCGGAACCTGGCTAAATTCCTTTGCCCTGCGCTAATTAGGATGCTCCGATGCCCTCTTCAGGCGGGCTGCCTGGGTGAAATTGCAGATATGTCCGGGTTCTTCTCTGAACCCGGACAACCCCTTTAATAATCAGAGGATATTCATAGCTTCAGACAGACCATAAAATGCAGTGGATTTTTCATCAATATTATGCTACACCCATTGAAGTCTATGGAAAGTGGTCGAAATACAAATGCATCCGTAAGTGATGTGTTTTGCTCCAGTTTTTCAAAGGGCCCATTTTATGTGATTGAATTTCCTCCCTAGAAGATCGCCCCTCAGTACTATGGATCTCCTATACTGATGCAATAGGAGCTGTAATAGAGGTTTACAATACATTAGGGTGTGACCATCCTAAAGTGGTAGACTACTTGTTAGCGATGACCACAGTCAATGTCATACAAAAGCCATAACTACTTCTAATGAAAGTGTGACTAAACCAGTTAAAGCCTCTCATCCTACATACTGCTGGCTGGACGCTAGCATTAACTACTTACCTTTCCTGTTAGAGTAGAAAGATCGTCTCCACCTATAACTTTAATGTCTCCTGTAGACTGATCATTCTGTAAGAAATATCAAATAAGAGACATAAAATACAAGTAGATTTAAAGGGAATCTGTCGGCTCCGAATCACTCGCCAAACTAGGGTACTAGGGTAAGGCTGGGTTTGCATCAACGTTTCATTTTCCGTTCTTCCGATCCGTCAGAAGAACACAAAAAACAAAAACAGGCACCTGTAAAAAAACAAAAAACGTATCCTGTGCGTCAGTTATGCACATTTGGCATCCATATGAGCCTCCGTCTGAGATCCATTTTTTTTTTTTTTTACTGTTTTTTTTTTCTTTTTCTGTTCTTCTGACAGTCTTCATATGGGATTGTCGTAATCCCATAGTGGTGAACAGAGGGTAGCCTTGCACATGCAGCCGCTCTGTGTTTACTTCACAGGCCCATTCTGGAGATTGGAGTAAGTCCCAGCTGGGACCCGCACCTATGCCATCAATGTCCCAGATGGGCTAATCCCTTTAAGCCAACCTGTGGTTTGATAACAGCCAGTGTACAAATTCATAGTAATTAGAGATGAGCGAGCATGCTTTCAAGTAGTAGTGACACATTTTATAATCTGTACGCTAATGCGTGCGCATCTTGTAATTTGTACGCATTAGCGTACAAATTTATAAGATGCGTACGCAGTAGCGTACAAATTTATAAGATGCGTACAAATTTATAAGATGCGTACGCATTAGTGTACAGATTATAAAATGCGTACGCATTAGTGTACAGATTATAAAATGCGTATGCATTAGTGTACAGATTATAAAATGCGTACGCATTAGTGTACCGATTATAAGATGCGTACGCATTAGTGTACAGATTATAAGATGCGTACGCATTAGTGTACAGATTATAAGATGCGTATGCATTAGTGTACAGATTATAAGATGCGTATGCATTAGTGTACAGATTATAAAATGTGTACGCTACTACTCGAAAATTGCTCCCGAGTACGCTCGGCCGAGCATGCTCGCTCATCTCTAATAGTAATAAAAAAAAAAAAAATTTACATTTGCAAATTGCTTTACGGCCTCTAGATGGCATTGCAGCCACAAGGCTCATGTGAGTACTTACACAGTAACTTTTCAATCTTATGAAGTCTACTGTCATGGGGATCGACCGGTCACTGTTTCGATTTAGCGCCTTGATGTAGTCAAGTAGATCCGCAAAGAACTTGTATCCCCCCTTCAAAACGCAGAGTGCGACGATGTGGTGGCCGCCCATATCCTTCATGATGTCTCGGGCCAATCTTTCTGTCCTGGACATGAAAAATAAAAAGATAATTTTATATTGGTTTTCAGCAGAACATGTTATAGAAATAAAATCTATATATTTATTGTACAATGACCACAGCTAATCGCCATCTCCATCAGCATCTACAGAATGTCAATGGTTCAACTTCTGTCCTGCCAGAGTAAAAAGACCCCAGAGGCTAGATCTTTTAAAGAAGCACTCTCACAAAAAATTGTATTCTCTGACCTGTTAGAAAGGTACACAATGTAAACTGTAGTGAATGTAATCTTACCTGTGGCTGTATTTGGGAGTTATAACCTCCCTTCTGATCCTCAGCTGTGTCATGTTACCAGCACTCTGATCTCCTGAACCCAGGACAGGAAGTCCATTACTTCTCTATTCATTCCTATGAGACGGACACTGAGGATCCCCTAGTACAAGGGTAGGCAACCTCCGGCACTCCAGCTGTTGTGCAACTACAACTCCCAGCATGCATACTAGCTCTGCTCTTCTAAGAACTCACATAGAAATGAATGGAGAATGCTGGGGAATGTAGTTTTACAACAGCTAGAGTGCTGAAGGTTGCTGACCCCTGCCCTAGGAATACATCGAGAAACTGGCTTCCCTGTCCACACATAAGATGCTGTGTTTGTCACATGACACAGCTGAGGATCAGAAGGGAGGTTTTAACTCACAAATACAGTCACTGATAAGAATATTAACTTCACTACAGATTACATGAACTTTTCTAATAGGTCAGAAAACAACATTTTTTTTTTGGTGGGAGTGCACTTGTGGTGAACTCTTCTGAAGAGAGGGGTTCTAAGGGTATGTACCTCTGCTGGGCCAACACACACACACACAGCTTTTTAATGCGACCAGTGGTTCCACCATGAGAAAGTTATTGATAAATTGGTTTGTATATGATTTATAGGTATTGTTTCTAAGTCTAACAAGCCTCGACTCGTCACTGGTCCAGCTTTTCTAACCTGGTGATCAGTGGTTATCACCGAGGGAAGCCACAACTAGGTGTGCAGTAGATGTATGGAAGCGCCCTTCTGGTATATAAAGGGACACTCTGTAGGATGTCATATGCCCAGATAGGCCATACAGACAGTGGTTGTAGTGCTCAGACAAATGCTCTAATACTGTAGACCTTTATGATGCTTTGTGCTGTACACTAGTCATTTGGGTGACAAATAGCTATTTGTATAAGCTGCTGTCCTACTGCTCCCTGTTTGCATACTGTCACATACTCCACCAAATAGAGGTTTTATGTTAATATTTTAGCATTATACAAAATTTACTTCTGCAAAAATTTTTATTCTCTGACCTGTTAGAAAGGTGCATGATATAATCTGTAGTGAATGTCATTTTCTTATCAGTGACTGTTTCTGTGAGTAAAAACCTCTCTTCTTATTGTAGCTGGGTCATGTGACCAACTCCCTGACCTCCAACTGACCCAGGACAGCAAGCCAGTAACTGCTCTATTCATTCCTATGGGAGCCTCACTTTCAGTCTCATAGGAATACATAGAGAATTAGACTTCCTGTCCACACATAAGTCTGTGTGTGAATTAGTGGGTCTAATTGATGGTCACATGACACAGATAAGAAACTTCAGGATGATATAAGTCAAAAAATCAGACACTGGTAAGAAAATGACATTCACTACAGATTACATCATGTACATTTCTAGCAGGACATGGAATAAAACTTGTGTCGGGATTTCATCTTTAAGTCATTTGCAAATCTACAGTACATAGACACGAGCAGCACAGTATCCACTTTAGTAGCACAATCGCCAGCTCTTGGTGTATTCACACTGATGCCTTGCAAGGCCTGAAGAAGCCTCAGTGTAACAACATAACCTGCTGACTTCCTGTGTCCGGTACAGATGTGGGTCACACAAACAGGAAGAGCACATGACAATGCACTAGACTTATCACTGAGCGTGTTCATGTCACTAAATGTATGAAGCAAGATGCAACTTCCACTTGTGGACAAGAACATATTATTTTCCAGGATGCAGAAGAACAGATAAGATTCTCATCATCTGTCACCATGAACTACTATGTTGTGAGGAAAACTGAAGAGACACAGATCCTAGTGAGGTCACTATTATCCCTGAACTCACTTTCTGTCCCATGCAGCAAGTCAGCTAAGGGGAGCATTCATACATCTGCAAACTGTGGATCAGCAAAACACTGGCTGTGTGCACCCCTCATCATGGTGCACTTCAATGGGGTCATGGTAGGTATTTTTCAGGCAGTCTATCTTATGAGTTACAAACATACGAATGCGGAAAGCACACATAATACATGTGTCTTAACCATGCGTCAGTTGCGCAAAAAGACAGAACATGTCCTATACTTCTCCACAAAATGCAGACCCCCTGAAGTCAACGGGTCTGCAATCTGCGGACCAGAATGGATGTCGTATATCTGGACTTCTCCAAAGCATTTGACACTGTACCACATAAAAGGTTAGTATATAAGATGAGAATGCTTGGCCTGGGAGAAAATGTCTGTATGTGGGTAAGTAACTGGCTCAGTGATAGAAAACAGAGGGTGGTTATTAATGGTACATACTCAGATTGGGTCACTGTCACTAGTGGGGTACCACAGGGGTCAGTATTGGGCCCTATTCTCTTCAATATATTTATTAATGATCTTGTAGAAGGCTTGCACAGTAAAATATCAATTTTTGCAGATGACACTAAACTGTGTAAAGTAATTAACACAGAAGAGGACAGTACACTGCTACAGATGGATCTGGATAGACTGGAGGCTTGGGCAGAGAAGTGGCAGATGAGGTTTAACACTGACAAATGTAAAGTTATGCATATGGGAAAGAATAATGCAAGTCACCAATACATACTAAATGGTAAAATATTGGGTAACTCTGACATAGAAAAGGACCTAGGAATTTTAGTGAACAGAAATCTAAGCTGCAGAAACCAGTGTCAGACAGCTGCTGCCAAGGCCAATAAGATAATGGGCTGCATCAAAAGAGGCATAGATGCCCGTGATGAGAACATAGTCCTGCCACTTTACAAATCACTAGTCAGACCACACATGGAGTACTGTGTACAGTTCTGGGCTCCTGTGAACAAGGCAGACATAGCAGAGCTGGAGAGGGTTCAGAGGAGGGCAACTAAAGTAATAACTGGAATGGGTAGACTACAGTACCCAGAAAGATTATCAAAATTAGGCTTATTCACTTTAGAAAAAAGACGACTGAGGGGAGATCTAATAACTATGTATAAATATATCAGAGGTCAGTACAGAGATCTCTCCCACGATCTATTTATCCCCAGGACTGTGACGAGGGGACATCCTCTGCGTCTGGAGGAAAGAAGGTTTGTACATAAACATAGAAGAGGATTCTTTACGGTAAGAGCAGTGAGACTATGGAACTCTCTGCCTGAGGAGGTGGTGATGGTAAGTTCACTAAGAGAGTTCAAAAAGGGCCTGGATGTATTTTTGGAGGGTAATAATATTATAGGTTATAGTTACTAGAGAGGGGTCGTTGATCCAGGGAGTAATTCTGATTGCCTGATTGGAGTCGGGAAGGAATTTTTTTCCCTAAAGTGGGGAAAACTGGCTTCTACCTCACAGGGTTTTTTTGCCTTCCTCTGGATCAACTTGTAGGAAAACAGGCCGAACTGGATGGACAGATGTCTTTTTTCGGCCTTATAAACTATGTTACTATGTTACTAGAAAACGGATACGGTTATGTGCATGGGGCCTAACAGTCCCGCTCTTTATTGTAATGAATTCCCCTGACTCCTAAAGTCAAAGAAACAGTACAGTGGACTCCTACAAGATTCATTACCATAAAGAGACAGTCGGACATAACGCCACCTCCTGAAGTGATCCCCAACAAACCGCTGGTGCTGATTTTGAAAAACAATTCACGGAAAATGGTGCACTACAGCAGAAAATGCAGTTGACAATATATGGCTAAACCCTCACTCTGATGTTAAAATGAGGCTATCGCCAATATATCCTTATATCAAAGACATACTGGAGCCCGAGCACAGCGTCAAGGTATCTCAGTTGGCATCGGGACCTAACGCTATCCCTACTATGGTATAGGTAATGACAGATAGGTGCAAGAGGTCCGAGACACAGCGACCAGCTCCCAATTACCTCCAGCGTGAAATCACACATACAATGGGAGGGGGGGCGGAGGCTGTATTTCCCACATTGCCCTGATGTCATGTGACCCAGGCTGTTGTGGTACATGTGGTCCGCTGCAGGCATCCTCCATTGTATGCATTTTTTTGCTGTGGATTACGTTCGGCAGCGGGCCACATGTGCGGGATTTGCTCCCCCAGTTACAAATGCGCTACAGCATTGGGGTTTTTGAGCATGTTCTGCCATTTGAGACCACTTTTTTTTTGTGAGTTTGTTTGGTGCTGATTTTGCCCTAATAAGTTGGGTCATGCCAGACATCATATAAAGCTCTCCATTCTGTTTCACAGAGAGGAATCCAGAGAGGAGGATCCCCTTCATGATGTCTATTTGCCCATATAGGCACAGGACAAGGGCTGTGTACAAGATAACCCCCTTTAAATCAAGTCTATAGCACAAACTCTAGTGAGAGTTGACAAAGAGATGGCAGACTATAGATTTAGGTTTCAAAAACAGTCACCCAATCAGGAGACGTAATAAGATCCGACAGAACATTCTCTACCACTTTACCCCCCAGAATCTCAATAATGCATTTGATTCCAGAGAAATGTACAGAACGCAGCAAGAATGGATGATAATGAGTCAATTACAGCTAAAAATAACAATGCTCCTATTTTCAATTATTTCTGTCTAACGATTCACTGGAACTGTGCTTTCTAAAAAAGGGATTTTAAATGGGAAGAGTTGGATCTGAGATTCCGGCAGCATCTGTAACCAGTTACAAGGCTGTATGGTATCACAGCGGAGGGGCACTAGAAAGACAGGCATGCCACAAACATGGCAGCCCATTCATTCACTGCTGTAATACAACGGATCATGTGCCCACCTGCCTTTGCCCAGGTCAGCGGACTTAAAGGGGTGTTCTGAGACTTTATAATGATGACCTATCCTTAGGATAGGTCATCAGTATCTGATTAGTGGGGGTCTGACACACAGGACCCCCGCTGATCAGCTGTTTGAAAAGGCAGCAGCGCTCTCAGTAGCGCCTCTGCCTTTTTGCTGCTTTCCCAAAGCCAGTGATGACACGTTCATGACCTAGGCGCAGTTCAGCCCCATAAAAGTGAATGAATCTGGGCTGCAATACCAAGCACCGCCACTATACAATGTACGGCGCTGTGCTTGTTGAGCACGGAGATTGCCATGGTGCTCACAGTAGCGCGAGTGCCTTCTCAAATAGCTAATCAGTGGGGGCTCTGGGTGTTAGACCCCCCACTGATCAGATACTGATGACCTATCCAGAGAAGTCTTGAAAAACCCTTTTAAGGGGGTTTCAGCGGCTTGACTTATGGGATTCAGCGGCAGGTCTTCATTTACAAAAGGAGCTGTCAACACAGGAATAATGACAATTTATGTTTACTGGACAGTCACTAACTTCTGTGCTTTTCCTTGGCGCTAGTTTGATAACCACCACTCACCGTACAGGTTCCTGTATGGAAATAAGCAGTCTGGACGAGTTTTCGTCAGTCATAATTACTGTGCTAAGATCCACTGCCAGAACAAGGGTCTGGGGCGAGACCTCATGCAGGACTTGCACAAACAAATCTGGTTTAGGAAGGTGTCAAACATAGCTGTGTCTGGAGAGCTGTGCGAGGACTTTCTAAAAACCGCACCAGTGCAACGTACCTGTCCATGATCAGCCCATGGGGAATGTAGACCTTTTCCAGATCCGCTGCATAATGCTTAGGAATACAGAAGAGGTCAAGATCGTATCCTTGTTCATCATCAGCAAGCTGCAAATATAAAAAGAGAGAGCGTATTTGAATAAGTAATCCTAAGTTAAGCGTCCACGTTCCTGGACAGGCTCATCTGAAAGAGGCCTTACTGCACATGAGGATATATTATTTATCCCTGTAACCCTCACGCATCCTGAGAATAAACACCGGCATATCCTTCTAAGATTTGTCTGCCCAGCCGGGTGAACTGGTCCCATTCACTTGAATGGAGATAGATTTCCCCACCTCGCCCTCCTCTTGCCCCCTATAGATTTCACCACCTCGCCCTCCTCTTGCCCCCTATAGATTTCACCACCTCGCCCTCCGCTTGCCCCCTATAGATTTCCCCACCTCGCCCTCCGCTTGCCCCCTATAGATTTCCCCACCTCGCCCTCCGCTTGCCCCCTATAGATTTCCCCACCTCGCCCTCCGCTTGCCCCCTATAGATTTCCCCACCTCGCCCTCCGCTTGCCCCCTATAGATTTCCCCACCTCGCCCTCCGCTTGCCCCCTATAGATTTCCCCACCTCGCCCTCCGCTTGCCCCCTATAGATTTCCCCACCTCGCCCTCCGCTTGCCCCCTATAGATTTCCCCACCTCGCCCCTCCTGTTGCCCCCTACAGATTTCCCCACCTCGCCCTCCTGTTGCCCCCTACAGATTTCCCCACCTCTCCCTCCTCTTGCCCCCTATAGATTTTCCCACCTCTCCCTCCCTATAGATTTCCCCACCTCTCCCTCCGCTTGCCCCCTACAGGTTTCCCCACCTCTCCCTCCTCTTGCCCCCTACAGGTTTCCCCACCTCTTCCTCCTGTTGCCCCCTATAGATTTCCCCACCTCTTCCTCCTGTTGCCCCCTATAGATTTCCCCACCTCTTCCTCCTGTTGCCCCCTACAGATTTCCCCACCTCTCCCTCCTCTTGCCCCCTACAGGTTTCCCCACCTCTCCCTCCTGTTGCCCCCTACAGGTTTCCCCACCTCTCCCTCCTGTTGCCCCCTACAGGTTTCCCCACCTCTCCCTCCTGTTGCCCCCTACAGGTTTCCCCACCTCTCCCTCCTCTTGCCCCCTACAGGTTTCCCCACCTCTCCCTCCTCTTGCCCCCTACAGGTTTTCCCACCTCTTCCTCCTGTTGCCCCTATAGATTTCCCCACCTCTTCCTCCTGTTGCCCCCTATAGATTTCCCCACCTCTTCCTCCTGTTGCCCCCTATAGATTTCCCCACCTCTTCCTCCTGTTGCCCCCTATAGATTTCCCCACCTCTTCCTCCTGTTGCCCCTATAGATTTCCCCACCTCTTCCTCCTGTTGCCCCCTATAGATTTCCCCTCTTCCTCCTGTTGCCCCCTATAGATTTCCCCACCTCTTCCTCCTGTTGCCCCCTATAGATTTTCCCACCTCTCCCTCCTGTTGCCCCCTACAGGTTTCCCCACCTCTTCCTCCTGTTGCCCCCTATAGATTTCCCCACCTCTTCCTCCTCTTGCCCCCTATAGATTTTCCCACCTCTCCCTCCTGTTGCCCCCTACAGGTTTCCCCACCTCTTCCTCCTGTTGCCCCCTATAGATTTCCCCACCTCTTCCTCCTGTTGCCCCCTATAGATTTCCCCACCTCTTCCTCCTCTTGCCCCCTATAGATTTTCCCCACCTCTTCCTCCTCTTGCCCCCTATAGATTTTCCCACCTCTCCCTCCTGTTGCCCCCTACAGGTTTCCCCACCTCTTCCTCCTGTTGCCCCCTATAGATTTCCCCACCTCTTCCTCCTGTTGCCCCCTATAGATTTCCCCACCTCTTCCTCCTGTTGCCCCCTATAGATTTTCCCCACCTCTTCCTCCTCTTGCCCCCTATAGATTTTCCCCACCTCTTCCTCCTCTTGCCCCCTATAGATTTCCCCACCTCTCCCTCCTGTTGCCCCCTACAGGTTTCCCCACCTCTCCCTCCTGTTGCCCCCTATAGATTTCCCCACCTCTTCCTCCTGTTGCCCCCTATAGATTTTCCCCACCTCTTCCTCCTCTTGCCCCCTATAGATTTTCCCCACCTCTTCCTCCTCTTGCCCCCTATAGATTTTCCCCACCTCTTCCTCCTCTTGCCCCCTATAGATTTCCCCACCTCTCCCTCCTGTTGCCCCCTATAGATTTCCCCACCTCCACTTACATTTGCTTTTCCATGTATTGTTTAAACACAGCTTTTTCTCAAGGGCGACAAGTTCTGTAAAATATGTCACCTTGTAAATGTCCGTACCTGCAGCAAAACAACTTCACTGAGCGCCTCCCGGGTCTCATATAACACGTTACATACCCCCGACCAGGTGTGCGCTCAGGGCCCTCCTCTGCCCTTACCACATATCGCATGGAGGGAAAATTATCTATTTAAGGCATTCATCCATTTTTAGCTGTTACAAAAATGCAGAAATACAGGGCTGGAAGAAAGCAGTGTGCACAGCGCAGAGGCGGCTGAGGAGTCTGTGTGGAGGCAGTGATCACTCATACTTGCTTCCTTTTTCAGAAACTACACGATGCGCCAAAGTTTTACACAGGGGCATACCTACGTAAGGCTGGGTCCTAGAGCAAACGTTTGAAAGGGCCATTCCCTCCCTTGAGCATGAATATTACGTGTCAGAACGCTAAAAAGTAGCATAAGTATAAGAAACGTGATAAAACCATTAACCATTACTCATCTGTTAAATCCCCTGCTGCTACTAATACAACACTACCCGTCTACGTTCATGCGCTGACTTGCAGGCTGTCTCCTCATTTGGCAGACTGTGTCAGACATCCCCCCTGAATGTCAGGGCAAATACGGAGGGGGTCAGGAGTGCAACTAAGAAGACAGCTGAGAACCGGCTGCAGAAGTCAGGCAGAGGACAGGGAGACACAGAGCAGAGCCTGCAGAAATCAGGTAGAGGACGGGGAGACACAGCACAGAGCAGAGACTGCAGAAATCAGGTAGAGGACGGGGAGACACAGCACAGAGCAGAGACTGCAGAAATCAGGCAGAGGACGGGGAGACACAGCACAGAGCAGAGACTGCAGAAATCAGGAAGAGGACGGGGAGACACAGCACAGAGCAGAGACTGCAGAAATCAGGCAGAGGACGGGGAGACACAGAGCAGAGACTGCAGAAATCAGGCAGAGGACGGGGAGACACAGAGCAGAGACTGCAGAAATCAGGCAGAGGACAGGGAGACACAGCACAGAGCAGAGAGTGCAGAAATCAGGCAGAGGACAGGGAGACACAGCACAGAGCAGAGAGTGCAGAAATCAGGCAGAGGACAGGGAGACACAGCACAGAGCAGAGAGTGCAGAAATCAGGCAGAGGACAGGGAGACACAGCACAGAGCAGAGAGTGCAGAAATCAGGCAGAGGACGGGAAGACACAGCACAGAGCAGAGACTGCAGAAATCAGGTAGAGGACAGGGAGACACAGCACAGAGCAGAGACTGCAGAAATCAGGCAGACGGGGAGACACAGCGCAGAGCAGAGAGTGAAGAAATCAGGAAGAGGACGGGGAGACACAGCACAGAGCAGAGACTGCAGAAATCAGGCAGAGGACGGGGAGACACAGCGCAGAGCAGAGACTGCAGAAATCAGGTAGAGGACGGGGGAGAGACACAGCACAGAGCAGAGACTGCAGAAATCAGGCAGAGGACGGGGAGGAGACACAGCACAGAGCAGAGACTGCAGAAATCAGGCAGAGGACGGGGAGACACAGCACAGAGAGCAGAGGAGAGGCAGAGGATGGAGACAGCACAGGGAGAGGCAGAATCAGGCAGGGCAGGAGACAGCAGGCAGAGAGTGCCAGAAATCAGGCAGAGGACAGGGAGACACAGCACAGAGCAGAGACTGCAGAAAATCAGGCACGAGGACGGGGAGACACAGCACAGAGCAGAGACTGCAGAAATCATTCAGAGGACGGGGAGACAGCACAGAGCAGAGACTGCAGAAATCATTCAGAGGACGGGGAGACAGCACAGAGCAGAGACTGCAGAAATCAGGCAGAGGACAGGGAGGACACAGCACAGAGCAGAGACTGCAGAAATCAGGCAGAGGACGGGGAGACACAGCACAGAGCAGAGACTGCAGAAATCAGGGCAGAGGACGGGGAGACAGCAACAGAGCAGAAACTGGCAGGAAATCAGGCAGAGGACGGGGAGACACAGCACAGAGCAGAGACTGCAGAAATCATGTAGAGGACGGGGGAGACACAGAACAGAGGCAGAGACTGCAGAAATCAGGCAGAGGACGGGGAGACACAGAACAGAGCAGAGACTGCAGAAATCAGGCAGAGGACGGGGAGACACAGCACAGAGCAGAGACTGCAGAAATCAGCAGAGGACGGGGAGACAGCACAGAGCAGAAACTGCAGAAATCAGGCAGAGGACGGGGAGACACAGCACAGAGCAGAGACTGCAGAAATCAGGTAGAGGACGGGGAGACACAGAACAGAGCAGAGACTGCAGAAATCAGGCAGAGGACGGGGAGACACAGCACAGAGCAGAGACTGCAGAAATCAGGCAGAGGACGGGGAGACACAGCACAGAGCAGAGACTGCAGAAATCAGGTAGAGGACGGGGAGACACAGCGCAGAGCAGAGACTGCAGAAGTCAGGCAGAGGACGGGGAGACACAGCGCAGAGCAGAGAGTGCAGAAATCAGGTAGAGGACGGGGAGACACAGAACAGAGCAGAGACTGCAGAAATCAGGCAGAGGACGGGGAGACACAGAGCAGAGCCTGCAGAAATCAGGCAGAGGACGGGGAGACGCAGAGCAGAGACTGCAGAAATCAGGTCGAGGACGGGGAGACACAGAGCAGAGACTGCAGAAGTCAGGCAGAGGACGGGGAGACACAGCACAGAGCAGAGACTGCAGAAATCAGGTAGAGGACGGGGAGACACAGCGCAGAGCAGAGACTGCAGAAATCAGGTAGAGGACGGGCAGGTTTGTTATTAGTACAGTACTAAGTTACTGGCAGCCAACCTGATGTGTTGGTTCATACTGCAATGTACACGTATGATTGGGGGGGGGTTACTACTAAAGAGACTGTACTAATAAGCCAAGGAGACACAGTCGTTATATGAGACCTTCCAGCCCCACCATCCATATGCCCTCTGTGTACGTATATATCCCGTGCTCCACAAATAGAAGATATTCCATTCAGCATGTGCTGCAGAGCATCCCCGCAAGTGGGGCCCCTGTTGTCAGTCAGAAGACCCGTGTCCTGGATTCCGATGTTCACATCCATCACCCCATAGACGTCACATTGACAGGATGTTCTTAAAGGCATGAAGCCTGCCCAAGAATAGAAGCCGCTTTCATGAAACCCACAGTAGACTCTCTGGACACACTCAACGGTTTCGAACACTAACGTGATAAGCGGCGCCACATACGTCCCAAGTCTACGGAGAAAGGGTGTGCTAAAAACCCGAGCTTGGACCCTACTACTAAGAGCAGACTTTATGTGCACATACAGCAGGACCTGTCATGGACCATAACCAGGGCTGAAGAACTCTGTAGACTTCACAACCAGTTACACCGGTCAATGGCAGCCTATATAGGCAGCGACAACCCTCAAGGCCACTTCTTGTCTGAGAGACGAGGCCCGTGTGTCTCAGAAAGGGAAGGAGCAGAGTTCTACTGAAACCATATTTAGCCATAAGCAGTTTTAGAGTGATAGTCACACAAAGAAGACCGCGCATGCTTGCCGTGTACCGGATCTGAGGAGGGCACATTGCTGGAGAACTTCAGCAGACACGACATCTACTTGATGGCTTTGGGGCATCCAGAAATAAGAACCCTCATAAATATCAATAAAAAAAAAAAAAAAAAAAAAACTAAAATGTTCTCCATTACTAGTGACCCTCAGGACATTTGTGACTCTGCAGTAGCCCAGTAGATACAATACAAGCCTCCAGACACCTCCATGTTTTGCAGATGATATCAACCAGTGTGAATCCAACCTGACTCATCATTTCCCAGACAAGTGGGATCCGGGAGGGCCACCACCAAAATGTTCCACATCCAGCAGTTCCCCTCTGAGGAGACCACAGGGATGTAGCCCAGGCAGGGAACATTCACCTCCAATGTGGGGCTCAACTCTGAACAGCTCCACCTAGTGACCACACACAGTCATGACATGAACGCCTAATTCAGAAGCACGTGTTCTTCCAGTAATGACATACTAGGGTGCCTATATGTACCCCATCAGTAATGGCTGCTCCTCCCTCAGCCACATCTCAAATTATACATAAACACCCACATCAGTTTTTAGCCCCAATTCACATAGAAGCACCTATACACGATATACAGATCTTACTGGACTCACCACGATACTAAAAAACTCCTGATTGCCACATATTTCCACCCTGCCCACCCATGTTTCCTCTATCACCATATATTTCATCAAGATATCTCCAACCACCTTGTCGTGACATATACTCAGACACTGTTCATATCAGAAACATGAATATAGTATGACGATAGGACTTCTCCATATCGTGACGCACACTTTCACCTACATTCTTCCTGACTTTAGGATTTCTCTATGTCGTGACATACACGTGATTACTTGTTGACCAAGCAATTCAGCCTGCCAGATCAAAGTCCCTCAGTCTTTATTTACCCCCATCCCCCCTGAATTTCTGGTCTCATACGCCGCATCATGACACAAAACTCAGTCATTTCTTATACGTTAAGCAGACATCACAACCGGCGCCCAGCCTCACGACTTCCTACTATATATCGTGACATGCAGCACTCTTCCGGCCTTCTCCAGGCGCCCTGTCCCCGGTGCAGCATGTGAGGCTGAGGCGCTTGCTGTTGCCATGGCGCCCGATCACACCCTGCGCTTCATGCAGAGCCCTCGTTCCCTTCCTGTAGCCGGCGTCACCCTCCTCTCCGCCGCTCCCCGTGCTGCGGCTCCCCACTGCAGGAGTGCACCGGGCCCAGCCTCACTCACCACTATACAGGGGCTCGCCATGTCTTCTGTGCGGGACCACGTCAGCGGGGAGAGGACAGGCTGCGTGTGTGTATCCTCCGGCGGGCGCCTCGCTCACTGCACAACCCTCACAGGCCGCAGCCCGCAGTCACACACGTGGCCTGGAGTCCGCCCGCCGAGGAGGGGAGGAGCCTGGGCCTGCCCAGCATCACACAGCACCGGCCATGGCAGGACCACGCCAGAGTGTGGGAGCTGCTCACTGCATGGACTCTATAGACTATACACATACAGTAGACAGGGTCGGACTGGAGTACCTAGGGCCCACCAGAGGAAATAATTCTTGGGGCCCACCATAAAGAAATATGTGTTTGTTATCCCTGTACAGTGACATCACTGTGTATATTATCCCTGTACAGTGACATCACTGTGTATATTATCCCTGTACAGTGACATCACTGTGTTTATTATCCCTGTACTGTGACATCACTGTTTATTATCCCTGTACGTGACATCACTGTGATTTATTATCCGCTGTACCGTGACATCACTGTGTTTATTATCTCTGTACCGTGACATCACTGTGTTTGTTATCCCTGTACCGTGACATCACTGTGTTTATTATCTCTGTACTGTGACATCACTGTGTTTGTTATCCCTGTATGGTGACATCACAGTGTTTGTTATCCCTGTACGGTGACATCGCTGTGTTTATTATCCCTGTACAGTGACATCGCTGTGTTTTATTATCCATGTACTGTGACATCGCTGTGTTTATTATCCATGTTACTGTGACATCGCTGTGTTTATTATCCCTGTACAGTGACATCGCTGTGTGTATTATCCCTGTACAGTGACATCACTGTGTTTATTATCCCTGTACTGTGACATCACTGTGTTTATTATCCCTGTACAGTGACATCGCTGTGTTTATTATCCCTGTACAGTGACATCGCTGTGTGTATTATCCCTGTACGGTGACATCACTGTGTTTATTATCCCTGTACAGTGACATCGCTGTGTGTATTATCCCACTGCAGGAAGAGGTAAGTGGTTTGTGTGTTTGTTTTCTATTTTTCAGGGTCGTGAATGCAGAGGACTACGTCGGATTCGGTGGACTACGTCGGACCAGCTTTTTTTTTTTTTTAATAAAATGGTCAAACTGGTGTGTGTGTATTTTTTTTTTTACAATACTACAGTTTTAGATACTGGTTGTATCTGGCTGGCGAAGGGAAAAAAAAGGGGGACCCCATGCCATTTTTTTACAAAAATAATTAAATAATTAAAAAAAAAATGGCGTGGGGTCCCCCCTTTTTTCCTTCGCCAGCCAGATACAACCAGCAGCGGCAGCCTGGCACTACCAGGGTGCGAAGGGACACGGTTATTGGCCCTTCCCAGCCTAATGGTACCAGCCTGCAGCCGCCCCAGAGCTAGACCCTCAATTTAGAAGGTCCGGTCCTGCGGGTACCCGGCTCTTCCTGGCACCCCTAGTGGTGGTGGGTGCCGAGGTAATAGATGTTGGGGTTAGTGCTGGCCTGCCATACCGGCAAGCACTAAGCCCAGTATTAGTAATCAGGGCGTCTGTAGATAGCCCTAATTACTAAAACTGTAGTATTGTAAAAAAAAAAATACACACACAAGTATAAAACATTTTATTGAAATAAACACTCCCCCAGACCCCTGTTTGACCATTTTATAAAAAAAAAAAAAAAAAAAGCTGGTCCAATGTAGTCCTCTGCATTCACAACCCTGAAAAACAGAAAACAAACACACGAACACAGACCACTTACCTCTTCCTGCAGTGGGATAATAAACACAGTGATGTCACAGTACAGGGATAACAAACACAGTGATGTCACCATACAGGGATAATAAACACAGTGATGTCACAGCACAGGGATAATAAACACAGTGATGTCACCGTACAGGGATAATACACACAGCGATGTCACTGTACAGGGATAATAAACACAGTGATGTCACCGTACAGGGATAATACACACAGCGATGTCACTGTACAGGGATAATACACACAGAGATGTCACTGTACAGGGATAATAAACACAGCGATGTCACTGTACAGCGATAATAAACACTGTGATGTCACTGTACAGGGATAATAAACACTGTGATGTCACTGTACAGGGATAATAAACACTGTGATGTCACTGTACAGGGATAATAAACACTGTGATGTCACAGCACAGGGATAATAAACACAGTGATGTCACCGTACAGGGATAATACACACAGCGATGTCACTGTACAGGGATAATAAACACAGTGATGTCACCGTACAGGGATAATACACACAGCGATGTCACTGTACAGGGATAATAAACACAGCGATGTCACTGTACAGCAATAATAAACACTGTGATGTCACTGTACAGCGATAATAAACACAGCGATGTCACTGTACAGGGATAATAAACACTGTGATGTCACTGTACAGGGATAAGAAACACTGTGATGTCACTGTACAGGGATAAGAAACACTGTGATGTCACTGTACAGGGATAAGAAACACAGTGATGTCACAGTACAGGGATAAGAAACACTGTGATGTCACTGTACAGGGATAAGAAACACAGTGATGTCACTGTACAGGGATAAGAAACACAGTGATGTCACTGTACAGGGATAAGAAACACAGTGATGTCACTGTACAGGGATAAGAAACACAGTGATGTCACTGTACAGGGATAAGAAACACAGTGATGTCACCGTACAGGGATAAGAAACACAGTGATGTCACAGTACAGGCATCAGCGTCTCGTGCCCCCATCAGACCTCAGGTCGGCGTCTCGTGCCCCCATCAGACCTCAGGTCGGCGTCTTGTGCCCCATCAGACCTCAGGTCGGTGTCTTGTGCCCCCATCAGACCTCAGGTCGGCGTCTTGTGCCCCCATCAGACCTCAGGTCAGCGTCTTGTGCCCCATCAGACCTCAGATCAGGGTCTCTCCCCCCCCCCCCCAGACCTCAGATCAGCCCACCCAGCCACTTAAAAAAAGCATACTTACCTGTCCTGCCGCGCTGCCGCTGCCATCAGGTTCCGCGCTCCACTGTCTTCCCTGCCGGCGCGCACTATGACCTGACGCTGCGTCAGGTCATAGTGCGTGCCGGAAGGGAAGACAGTGGAGCGTGGGAGCCGAGGACAGCAGCAGCGCAACAGGACAGGTAAGTATGCTTTTTTTAAGTGACTGGGTGGCTTGGGGCCTACCGGAGGATCCTCCGGTCCTCTGGTGGGCCAGCCGACACTGACAGTAGATATACACATACAGTACATACATATACAGTGCATACATATATACATACAGTACATACATATACATACATATACACATACACTACATACATATACAGTACATACATATACTGTATACACATACAGTACATACATATATACACATACAGTACATACATATATACACATACAGTACATACATACACTGGCATAACTATAGGCAGGGACGGACTGGGAACTTAAAGTGGCCCGGGAAAAAATACTAAAATTGGCCCTGTTTTGTAGTTGTGTCCAAATTGATGGAAGGCAGGGCCAACACAAGTAGGCAGGGCTAGCAATACCATATTGTGTCACAATATACCACCCCAACAGAGCCAAATACCACAGTCCATCACAAAATACATACTCAAACACTTCCATCGGCCAGCAGTGAGGAGGGCTCAGGTGGCCCCCTGGGCATCGGCCCACCGGGAAATTTCCCTGTAAGGTCTATGGCCAATCCTTCCCTGACTATAGGGGTCGCAGCAGGGGCGTAGCTAAAGGCTCATGGGCCCTGGTGAAACGGGTGCAAACAGACATCTTACTTTCCTACTTTTCTGTCATCCTCTCAACTTCTCAACGCCCTATCCCCCCCCCCAATACTAGACTGCAGAAATAGTCTCCCTGAAAATACTGGTACCATACAGAAAAACAATACCCCCTTACCTTTCCTTATATCAAACTCTAGATGAGAACCCCCCATCTCCAGACCCCCATATAAGACGCCTATTAGACCTAAACAAACCCCATATCTGACCCACATTAGACCTCCAGACCCCCATTAAAACATCTCTAGACCCCCAGTCAGGCCCCTAATCAGACCCCCAATCAGACTCTTCTGGCCCCTAATCAGACCCCTTCTGGCCCCCATATCAGACCCCCTTCTGGTCCCTATATCAGAACCCCCTTCTGACCCCCATATTAGACCCCCCCCTTCTGGTCCCCATTTATGGCCCCCATATCAGACCCCCCCTTGTGACCCCCATATCAGACCCCCTTCTAGCCCCAATATCAGACCCCCCTTTAGGGGGGTCTGATATTGGGGCTAGAAGGGGGTCCGTGACCCACTGGCGTAACTATAGGGGTCGCAGCGGTTGCAGTTGCAACCGGGCCCCAAAGCCAGGGGGGCCCAGAGGGCCCCCCATGCCAGAGGTACAATACCTTTCCCTTTATAAGATGCAGCGCATCTTTATAAGATGCAGCGCATCTTATAAACGGAATACTAGTGAGCGCTTCCATAATGGAAGCGCTCGCTAGTATGCAGGAGGAGGGGGAGTGAAGCGCTGGTAGCGCTGTATTATACTTACCCCTCCTCCTGCTTGCTCCTCTCAGGGCTTGCGCTCCTGTGTCCTGACTGCCTGCAGCGTCAGGATGTACAGAGCGCACTCTGACCTGACGCTGCAGGAGGTCAGGTGACTTCAGCGTGGACCCTGAGAAGAGGAGAGAGCGGGTAGACAGCCAGGATCGGGAGAGGAGCGGCGGACCAGGAGAGGTAAGTTTATTTATTTGTTTTATAGTCTGAAATGGCCTAAAGGGGGAGTCAGAGGGGGGGGGGAGTTTGATATGGGAGCCTAAAGAGGGGAGGGTATGATATGGGGCCTAAAGGGGGAGTCAGAAGGGGGGGAGTCTGAAATGGGGGCCAGAAGGGGGCTCTAATATGGGGACCAGAAGGGGGTCTGATATGAGGGCTAGAAGGGGGGTCTGATTAGGGGCCAGAAGAGTCTGAAGGGGGGGGGTCTGATTAGGGGCCTGAAGAGGGTCTGACTGGGCTCTAGAGATGTTTTAATGGGGGTCAGATATGGGGGTTTGTAGGTCTAATAGGCGCTGTATGAAATGTTTTCCAAGTATGTCTTTAAAGAGGTTGTCCGTTTTTGTTTTTGTACGAGTGCTGCCTTCTCTGCTTTGTTTACTGCTTATCACTGCAAATGCTACGGCGAGCAGGTGAACAAAGCAGAGAAAGCAGCTCTCATGAGCGCTGCCCTCTCTTCAAACAGCTGATCGTCAGGGGTGCTGGAAGACCCTGGCCGATCTGATATTGATGATCTATCCTGAGGATAGGTCATCAGTAGTGAAAAGAGTACAACCCCTTTAACAGTAGGACTGGAGGGAAGGGGTTAGGTTGAGAATTTGGCATGGGGGGGGTTTGGCCGTTTCAGTATTTGCCTCGGGCAGCAGAAAAGCTAGGTGCACCAGCGCTGAGTGGCGGGGGGAGGCCCAAGCTGAACTTTTGCACCAGGGCCCATGAGCCTTTAGCTATGCCCCTGCATACATATATACACATACAGTACATACGTACATATATACATACAGTACATACATATATACAGTACAGACCAAAAGTTTGGACACACCTTCTCATTCAAAGAGTTTTCTGTATTTTCATGACTATGAAAATTGTAGATTCACACTGAAGGCATCAAAACTATGAATTAACACATGTGGAATTATATACTTAACAAAAAAGTGTGAAACAACTGAAAATATGTCTTATATTCTAGGTTCTTCAAAGTAGCCACCTTTTGCTTTGATTACTGCTTTGCACACTCTTGGCATTCTCTTGATGAGCTTCAAGAGGTAGTCACCTGAAATGGTATTCCAACAGTCTTGAAGGAGTTCCCAGAGATGGTTAGCACTTGTTGGCCCTTTTGCCTTCACTCTGCGGTCTAGCTCACCCCAAACCATCTCGATTGGGTTCAGGTCTGTTGAGTGTGGAGGCTAGGTCATCTGGCGTAGCACCCCATCACTCTCCTTCTTGGTCAAATAGCCCTTACACAGCCTGGAGGTGTGTTTGGGGTCATTGTCCTGTTGATGCTGGTTCAGTATGCCTTCAATTTTGAATAAATCCCCAACAGTGTCACCAGCAATGCACCCCCACACCATCACACCTCCTCCTCCATGCTTCACGGTGGGAACCAGGCATGTAGAGTCCATCCGTTCACCTTTTCTGCGTCGCACAAAGACACGGTGGTTGGAACCAAAGATCTCAAATTTGGACTCATCAGACCAAAGCACAGATTTCCACTGGTCTAATGTCCATTCCTTGTGTTCTTTAGCCCAAACAAGTCTCTTCTGCTTGTTGCCTGTCCTTAGCAGTGGTTTCCTAGCAGCTATTTTACCATGAAGGCCTGCTGCACACAGTCTCCTCTTAACAGTTGTAGAGATGTGTCTGCTGCTAGAACTCTGTGTGGCATTGACCTGGTCTCTAATCTGAGCTGCTGTTAACCTGCGATTTCTGAGGCTGGTGACTCGGATGAACTTATCCTCTGCAGCAGAGGTGACTCTTGGTCTTCCTTTCCTGGGGCGGTCCTCATGTGAGCCAGTTTGCGACTGCACTTGGGGACACTTTCAAAGTTTTCCCAATTTTTCGGACTGACTGACCTTCATTTCTTAAAGTCATGATGGCCACTCGTTTTTCCTTACTTAGCTGCTTTTTTTCTTGCCATAATACAAATTGTAACAGTCTATTCAGTAGGACTATCAGCTGTGTATCCAGCTGACTTCTTCCCAACACAACTCATGGTCCCAACCCCATTTATAAGGCAAGAAATCCCACTTATTAAACCTGACAGGGCACACCTGTGAAGTGAAAACCATTTCAGGTGACTACCTCTTGAAGCTTATCAAGAGAATGCCAAGAGTGTGCAAAGCAGTAATCAAAGCAAAAGGTGGCTACTTTGAAGAACCTAGAATATAAGACATATTTTCAGTTGTTTCACACTTTTTTGTTAAGTATATAATTCCACATGTGTTAATTCATAGTTTTGATGCCTTCAGTGTGAATCTACAATTTTCATAGTCATGAAAATAAAGAAAACTCTTTGAATGAGAAGGTGTGTCCAAACATTTGGTCTGTACTGTACATACAGTACATACATACAGTACATACATATATACACTAATATACTAATGTATTGTGATTGTCCATATCACTTTTTACACTTCTCATTTACAGGGTTACTCCTTTAAGTTCAGATAAATCAGAGCTTTAACTGTACAAATTACAAGTTATACTGAATCTTTTTCCATGAAACTACCTATTAATCTGCTCACCTCCTGCTCTAGAACTGCCTGCAGATTGCACTTCACGGACAGGTTCTCTTTACAGCCATGTTCACACAGCAGATTCCTGATACATATTTTGGTGCATATTCTGTGTCGAAATCTGCAGGAAAACTGTCCCATTGGTCCTAAATGGGAATTTGCACTGCTGCTCATACACATTTCACAACCACATCTTGGTGCACTTTCCGTGGCTGGTGTCCACACTGAATTAGTCCTATTAATGGGGCTAATCCACAGTTGGATTTTACGGATCAGCAGCAGAAATCCAAAAGTCTCTGCTCCACTGCAAATAAACAGTGGATGTTTCCAATGTGTATTTTCACAGAGTGAACACACCCTAAGGCCTCATGCACATGAACGTATTTTCTTTCCGTGTCTGTTCCGTTTTTTTTTGCGGACCGTATACGGAACCATTCATTTCAATGGGTCCGAAAAAAAAACGGAAGGTACTCCGTGTGCATTCTGTTTCCGTATGTCCGTATTTCCGTTCCGCAAAAAAATAGAACATGTCCTATTATTGTCCGCATCATGGACAAGGATAATACTGTTCTATTAGGGGCCAGCTGTTCCGTTCTGCAAAATACATACGGTCGTGTGCATGAGGCCTAAAGGTGCATTTACACTGCACTGACGAGCATTGCTTCATGATAATTGCCTGCTCGTCAGTGGACGTGAGGAGCTACATTTAGAAGCAGAGAGCACCGCCATTGTATGTGAAGGAGCGATGGTTACTGCATCTCTTCCTCATACTGTTCCTGGGCAGCAATCCCTGATTACACATCACTATCTGCTGCCCAGAAACAATGACTGAGGTGTCCACACAGAGATCATTTCACCTGATGAACGAGCGCTTCGATTGGGTGATCTGCTGCACCTTTAGGCCCCATGCACCGTGCTCCTCGGATATGTGCATGGGGCCTTACATAGGCAAATTATCTGGAATGAGCATTCATATGAAGATTTCCGTCCTGATAATCGGGTCTTGTAGACGCAGCCTGTGGTATCAGAACACAGTGCATCACAGCTAGTTATGTATGGGGCTTCATGACTGCAGAACAGATCTGACCATTGTTCTTTGCTTCCAGGCTTTGCTTCAGCTGCAGAAGCCAAGGCACTTGTTACTGATCCAGTCGTGCACACATAATCCTTAAAGGGGTATTCTCATCATAGACAATGGGGGCATATTCCCACCGCGGATGGATGGCACACGGACAGCAAAAAAACGAACACACGGACCCAACACAGATCCTTCACATCTTCCTGGATGCATCACTGCCCACCTTGAGTATGGACACGGATGTGTGAATAAGGCTTTAGGGCTCATGCACACAAGCGTTCTTGCGCAGTGCCCGTGCTGCAGACAGCAAATTGCTCCGTGATACGGAGCGCACATGGCCGGTGCCCATATATTGTGGATTTGCTGTTTACGGTTCGCAGTATGGGTACTAAGCAAGTATGCCCGCGTGCATGAGCCCTTTATAGCACAAGTATGTGGTAGCGGCTGGAGTAGAAGATATGTGCATGTAGAGGTCTGATGGCCGTAATGAAGGCACATTTTAGGCCCCTTTCACACGAGCGTGACGGATTAGGTCCGGATGCGTTCAGGGTGCGTTCAGGAAAACTCGCACCATTTTGCAAGCAAGTTCAGTCAGTTTTGTCTGCGATTGCGTTCAGTTGTTCAGTTTTTTCCGCGCGGGTGCGATGCGTTTTGAAGCGTTTTTCACGCCCGTGATAAAAAAAAAATGAAGGTTTACAAACAACATCTCTTAGCAACCTTCAGTGAAAAACGCATTGCATCCGTACTTGCTTCAGGAAGCAATGCGTTTTTTTACTGAAACCCCATTCACTTCTATGGGGCCAGGGCTGCGTGAAAAACGCAGAATATAGAACATGCTGCGTTTTTCACGCAACGCAGAACTGATGCGTGAAAAATAAACGCTCATGTACACAGACCCATTGAAATGAATGGGTGAGGATTCAGTGTGGGTGCTGTGTGTTCACGCCACGCATTGCACCCGCGCAGAAAACTCGCTCGTGTGAAAGGGGCCTTAGAGTCTGTATTACAGCAGCAATTCCTGCTCTAATAAACCTGGTTTAGGCCCCTTTCACACGAGCGGGAGACTCGCATGTCTCCCGCAACGGATCTACAGGGCTGGACTCCGCACTGACAGGGATCGCATAGCATTATATGCGATCCCTGTCCGTGCGGAGTCCAGCCCTGTAGATGCGTTGCGGGAGACATGCGAGTCTCCCGCTCGTGTGAAAGGGGCCTTACAGCATCAGAAATCCTGATTATGCTATTTGTTTGGGTTCCCAGACCCCCAGTCAAGCCAGGATTTGCATCTGTTAGGCCCCTTTCACACGAGCGGGAGACTCGCATGTCTCCCGCAACGCATCTACAGGGCTGGACTCCGCACGGACAGGGATCGCATATAATGCTCTGCGATCCCTGTCAGTGCGGAGTCCAGCCCTGTAGATCCGTTGCGGGAGACATGCGAGTCTCCCGCTCGTGTGAAAGGGGCCTAACACAGATGATAAAACCCAGATTACGGTCATCTGAATGCGGCTTAAAGGGGTTATCCAGGAAAAAAATATTTGTGATTTATTCTCAACATGGGTCATCAGAATCAGATCTGCAGGGTTGTGACACCCGGGACCGCGCCGATCAGCTGTTAGAACCAGCCTTGAGCACATCAACCTCTTCCTAGGCCAGTGACATCACTTTACATCGGTCACATGGTCTAGTTGCAGCTCAGCCCCATTAAAGTCAATGGGACTGAGCTGCAATACGATGTACAGTGATATCCTTGGAAAGCTGCCAGCAGCTTGCATCACTCACCAGAGCTCAGGTAAGGACAGTGGCGCCCTGAAACAGCTGATAAGCAGCGATGCCGGGACTTGGAGCCATGATGATGTTATAATGATGACCTATATTGAGGATGAGTCAGCATTATATTTTCCAGGATAATTTTGGAGTTGGCAAAAGTCATCATAGTGGTCTGGGACAAATGAAGAAGAAAAGAGAAGATAGCAACTGGGAGTCACTGGTTTTAAAGAGAGACTGTTACTTCTCCTGACATGTCTGTTTTAGTAAATCCTGGTATTACATACTTACTTATAACTTGTGATGTGTGGTTTGTATGTTATTCCTCCTGGAAATTCAAGTTCTATTTTTTTGCGGTGGGGAGGTATGGAGAGAAACCCCACAGAAATACTCTGTAGTGCTTCTGTGGGGATCAGTGCCTCCGTTCCACACCGGACCTACCGGATTGTGGAGCCATTCAAGTGAAAGGGTCCGCATCTGAGATGATGTGGTGCACAAACAACTGAAGCCCATATACTGCGGACACACCGCAATACGGGCACCGGCTGACAACGGTCGTGTGCATGAGCCCTTACATGTGATCTGTAGCTGTCAATATCAGGAGAACTGACATATCCTCTTTGTGCTCAGGCACACGACCGTTGTTTTTGTCCACATCGGATGCATTTACTTCAGTGGGGCTGCAAAAAATGCAGACTGCGCACCAGGTCATGTCCGTATCCATATGTCCGTATTACGCACAAGGATAGGACAGTTCTACAGATAGCTGCACGTTCCATTCCGCAAAATGTGTAATGTGCACAGGCGGTTTCCGCAATTCGCAGCTGCAAAAACACCAAGTTGACCACTATATGGTTACTGTATGGCGAAATTATTGGTTATATTGGTCTTTGTATAGCGGTAGAAGACACACTTGTCCTTGACTGCAACTTTTTTTTTTAACCGTATGAATCAGCCTTCATTTGATGCAACACTTTGTAAGAACAGTCACCAAGGTGCAGTCTTGGCACCCACAGCCCGACAGGCACAGGTTTATTTCCATGCAGCTGTGTATGAGCTGTAACTGCCGGGTAACATTTTCTGTTTTCGCTCTTGTAATGTACTTATTTGCATAGTAGTGAACACAATATTCCTGAGGGGAAAAAGCACATGAGCATCACAGTGGAATAGTCTAAGTGCAGCGCTCTGGTATGATGACAGGCGCTGGCTGCATCCAGACATTTAACCACTTCAAGACCAGGCCTAATTTTGCAAATCTGACATGTGTCACTTCATGTGGTAATAACTTTGGAACGCTTTTACTTATCCAAGCCATTCAGAGATTGTTTTCTCATGACACATTGTACTTCATGTTAATGGTAAATTTTAGTCAATATGCTTTACCTTTATTTATAAAAAATCAAAATTTACTGAAAATTTTGAAAAAAAAAATCACAATTTTTTAAATATGAATTTCTCTGCTTTTAAGTTGCATAGGGATATCTAATAAAATTGTTATTAATGAACATTCACCATATGTCCACTTTATGTTGGCATAATTTTGGAAATGTAATTTTATTTTTTTAGGACGTTAGAAGGCTTCAAATTTTAGATGTAATTTTTAAGATTGTCATGAAAATTTCCAATAGTTAATTTTAAAGGACCTTTGTAGTTCTAAAGTGACTTTGAGGGGCTTAAATAATAGAAACCTCCCATAAATTAACATATTTTAGAAACTACAGCCCCCAATGTAATCAAAACTGATTTTTCAAAGTTTGTTAACCCTTTAGATTTCCCACAAGAATTAAAACAGAAGGAAGGTGAAATTTAAAATATATATATTTTTTCGCAGATTTTCAATTTTTAATTCATTTTTCCCATAAGATAGCAAGGGTAAACCGCAAATCAAACCTGAATATTTATTTTCCTGATTCTGAAATTTGCAAAAACACCCCATGTGTGGTTGTAAACTGCTCTGTGACCGGCAGTAATGAGAGGGAGATAGTACAAGCATTTGTGATGGCTTTGACAGCTTGTCAGAGTGATCAAAAGCCTGGAGACCAGGAAAAAAGGTCTCAGGTTAAAGCTCCATGTTCTTGGCTGTCAGGAGGCAGCTCAGTCATGGAGCTTCTATGTACAGGTGCTGCACACAGGGGGCAAAGCTCAAGGACGTTTATAGTCAATGGGCAGACTTGAAGTGGCTAAGGAAAATAAATTATTCCAGTTTTAGGATTTATTTTATTTTTCAGGCATTTTGACATCTTCTCAATACAAAAAAAGGGAAGGAAAAAATCGTGTTTCAAATAGCTGTACATAAAAAAAAAAAAAACGGCCTTGTGTTGTTTTTCCCAAGAAGCTTTAAAAAAAAAAAAATGAAAAGTTTGTACTTTCCAAAATGTACCACAGTAGGAGCTCCTTCACACTTATATAGCGGCACTTTTCAAACCCCCCCCCCCAAAAAAAAGAGGCATATCTTAGAAAATCCCTTTAAGGCCCCCCACACACAGACTTATTCTGGCGTGAGGTAACGCTGCCCACACTTGCTACTGAGGACATCAGCCTCAAATATGTCATTGGTCATGCACTGAGCCCAGGAACGTGGGCGGCGTAACCTCGTGATGTAGCACACTATGAAGCGCTTCTGTGAGATTTTGGTCCATGCCACTGCGCCACAAAAAATAGAACATGTCCCATTTGTGGTGCGGACCTGTTTCTTGTGGATCACAGACTCATTTAAGTCAATTGGTCAGCATCCACAAAGGGTGTGCACACAGCGGGTGCCTGTGCATTGCAGACCGCAGCATGGGTACGGGGCGCCCTAAAACAGATAAGGAGCTTGTTCTATATTCATGGTCAGATGTACACGTTCTCCTAGAGAACCATACCTCAGTGCAGGAGATACAAAGTCTGACTTGGCTTAGTAACTGATGGGAGAAAATAAACACGAAAACCTGGACTTTGAAACAGGTCAATTATTAATGGGCGTTCTGAACACACGCAGCACATTACACAGTGTGGAATCAGCTGGAAGGACAGTGAAGGGGAGCAGTTGTTAGGCGACATTTATCAAAGGGGTTTCCCTAAAGCCTCATTCACACATCCGTGTCCGTGCTCAAATCCGTGAGCAGGTGGTCAGTGAGGCATCCGTGAAGGATCCGTGTTGAGTCCGTGTTTTGCCATCCGTGTTTCACTGACACTGAACAGCTGAAAAATAATTTTCAAAGCATCTCTTCTTAATGATCCTTGAAACACGGATGCAACATGGATGGCATCCGTGAGGGATCCGTGGTTTTCACGGACTCATTGACTATAATGGGCGTGAGGGATCCGGGAACACGGATCAAGATAGGACATGCATCTGTGCTAAAAACACTGACCCACGGACCGTGATGAAACACTGATGTCTGAATACTCACATTAAAATGAATGGGGACATTCATGGGATGAGCATATGTATAAACACATCATACCATAATTGGCTTGTGTGAAAGGTCTGGCTAATAACCCCGATGAAAGAGCAAACGCACATTCATAAGGTGATCATCATTTCTACAGGTACCAAAAAAATAATTATTCTTGTGCAGCAGATCAAATTACCTAAACAGCGATCTGCTGCCCGGGAATGATGGGGGTCATTTAGGTGTTAAAGTCGCAAATCATGTTTTTGTAACTTTTTAAACGCCAGTGCAACAGTATTTTGTTGCACAGGCATTTTTACTGCGGGGCTGGTATATGGATCACGGCAAATTTATGCACTCCACCAGGGGTTCCAGGGGTAAATTTGGCAAAAAACAACTCCACCTTGTCATAAAGTAGCTGAATCTTACGGGAGTGCAGGGAGTAATCTAAGACTGGCATAAAAACCCGGTCTTAGTAAATGGCCCCCAATGATTTTCTGAGGACTAGTTTATCTTCACACAGGGATGGCGACTGTTGCATGGAAATGCAGTCCTCGTCTCCGCTGACAATCACAATTATCAGGATTGTCTGGTTCCTTCACGTTAATTGCCTGACACATTAGTCCACATAAAAAGACCTTTAGAAGTGGTTATCAATGTGTGATCAGTGGCGTTATTCACCCCCCGCCTCCCCATTCCATTAATTAGTAGTACAAAGGGGCCGCGGCACTCACTGGTCACACTCACCCATGTGATTGTGTCTGGTATAGCGGGTCAATCCTGTTCATTTGAAATTTAAAAACCCCTCCAATTCTGTGGCACCAATTGACCTTGGCATCTAAGAGTTTGTCCACAATCAGAGCTGCCCCAGATCAGATACTGCCACCCATCAACTACTGGTGCCCACTCAACATCTTTAAAGGGAATCTGTCACCAGGATAATCGCTATTGAAGTAAAGCCATGGCCTAATAGCACTTAGTACCTTATTTCCAGATTTGCCTTTGTTTCAGCAATAGATGTTTTCTATCTTCTGAAAATCCAGTTTATTTGGTATGCAAATGAGCCAGTAAGGTGCCCAGAGGGGCGTCACTCTTGCAGGAAGGAGCCCAGGCCCGCCTCCTGCCACAATGTGTCCACCCACCCCTCCTACATCACATTCAAGCCATAACTCCGCCCACTTTTCCCTGCTCCCAGCACGAGGACGGGCTTGGGCACTAGCAGGAGGCGTGTCTGGGCTCTTTCCTGCAGGAGTGACGCCCCTCCGGGCACCTAACTGGCTCATTTGCATACCAAATAAACTGGATTTTCAGAAGACAGAAAACATCTATTGCTGGAACAAAGGCACATCTGGAAATAAGGTACTAAGTGCTATTAGGCCCCTTTCACACAAGCGAGTTTTCCGCGTGGGTGCAACGCGTGACGTGAACGCATAGCACCCGCACTGAATCCTGACCCATTCATTTCAATGGGTCTGTGTACATGAACCTTTTTTTTTATCATGCATCAGTTTTGCGTTGCATGAAAAACGCAGCATGTTCTATATTCTGCGTTTTTAACGCAGCCCTGGCCCCATAGAGGTGAATAGGGCTTCAGTGCAAAACGCATTGCATCCTGAAGCAAGTGCAGATGCAATGCGTTTTTCACTGATGGTTGCTAAGAGATGTTTGTAAACCGTCAGTTTTTTATCACGCGTGTGAAAAACGCATCAAAACGCATTGCACCCGGGCGGAAAAAAAACTGAACGCAATCGCAGACAAAACTGACTGAACTTGCTTGCAAAATGGTGCGAGTTTTTTCTGAACGCATCCGGACCTAATCCGTCACGCTTGTGTGAAAGGGGCCTTAGGCCATGGCTCTACTCCAATAGCAATTATCCTGGTGACAGATTTCCTTTAAAGGGGTATTCCAGTTATATAAAAAGTCTTCCCCTATTACAGGGATGCTCAACCAGCAGCCCTCCAGCTGTTGCAACACTACACATCCCAGCATGTCCTACTAGCTGTAGGCTGTCCATGTATGCTGGGAGTTGTAGTTTTGCAACAGCTGGAGGGCTGCAAGTTGAGCATCTCTGTGCTACTGCTGGGACCCCCCACCGATCATGAGAACAAGGGCCCAATGGAGCCCCCTCGAAATGAAGAGTGGCCTGGTCAGGCACATGAGTGGCCACCCCATTCATTCCTATCCGAGTTTCAAAGGTAGATAAAAGCTCTGTGGAATATGTTGGCTCCACATAAAGATTTTTAAAACCGAGCACTGCACTTAGCTGTCTCCCATAGAGATGAATGGAGGAGCAGTACGCATGCCGCTTCGTTAATTGCGGAGGAGTACGGGGCCCCCGTTCTTGTGATCGGTGGGGGTCCCAGTGGTAGGCCTCCCACCAATCCATCCACTGTATGGGAGATACATTCTCACACCTGAAATACCCCTTTAAAAGAAAACTGTATATCCCCCCCCTACTCATTGCCGACCTACAGATATAAATTAGCAAGAATCGAGGACCATAAAAGGGATTGTGACTGCAGGATTTACTTCATCTGTAAGCACGGAGACACAGATCTGCATGTGACCTGCACACACTACACAGTAAGATTTTTAATGAAGGCTATTTGAATGGTCTTTTTACTTTTTAATTCTAGATACAATGAAACAGTAAAATATTGGTTGGGAAGATTTGACTTTAATTACGAGAATACAAATGACTCATTTTTGGCCTATTTGTTACCGAGTTCTTGCTGCATACAATGTTCATGGGAACCTGTCACCACCTTTTATGTTCCAATACACCACCAGCTTATACAGTGACTGCTTTACATAAGATAATACACTTTATCCTCACATGCACCATATGCAAATGACATGGGGCCCTGAAGCAGAGAGGAGTCATCTCGAGCAAGCTCTGGTGTGATCTAGCGCATGCTCAGATGAAGCAGCGGCCAGTATACCGTGCTTTATCTGCGCACGGCAGAAGGGGGTGTTTAGGGCGACTCCATGTCTACAATAAGGTAGTTTACATACAGCGCATGTGCAGATAAATTTCTTATCTTACATAAAGTAATTACTGATAATCCAGAAAGGGGCATGTTTAGAAGGGCGTCTTTCTTTAAACCAATTATTGGGAATGAGCGTACGTATTCCAGAAATCGCACAGTGTAATAGGGCCTTAAAGAAGAACTCCTGCAAAACATTTTATTCCATGTCCTGCTAGAAAGGTACATGTAGTGAATATCATTTTCTTACCAGTAGCTGAATTTTTGAGTTATATCATCCTGAAGTTTCTTCTCTGTGTCATGTGATTAGGAATTAGACCCACCAACTCACACAGAGACTTATGTGTGGACAGGAAGTCTATTTCTCTATGCATTCCTATGGGAGCCTCACTTTCAGTCTCATAGGATTGAATAGAGAAGTGACTGGCTTGCTGTCCTGGGTCAGTTGGAGGTCAGGGAGTTGGTCACATGACCCAGCTACAATAAGAAGAGAGTGGAAACTCTCAATTTCAGCATCCGATAAGAAAATGACATTCACTACAGATTATATCATGCACCTTTCTAACAGGTCAGAGAATAAATTTTTTTTGCGGGAGTTCTTCTTTAAGGGAAATAGAAAGGTTAGACTCCAGATGGCAAAAGAACAAAAAAGTGTGTCCGATGAGCCCAGATTTCTGTTGCACCATGGTGATGGGAGGGTCAGAATTTGGCACCAGCCACATGAATCGATGAACCCTTCCTGTCAGGGGTCACCTGTTCAGGCTGTTGGACTAATGGTGTGGGGAATGTTTTCTTGGCACACCCTGGGTCCTCTGATCCCTGTGGATGTTGATGGACAGTAGGGCTTACCTGAACCCAATGTTGCAGATGATTGTCCTGGCAACCCATTCATTTTCAATGGGGCCGCAAAAGATGCGGACGGCACACAGGGTGCCGTCCGCATCAGCACTTCCGTTTCGTGGCCCCGCAAAAAAAATAGAACATGTCCTATACTTGTCCGAATACACGGACAAGAAAAGGCATTTCTATTATAGAGCCGGCCATTTGCGGTCCGCAAATTGCGGAACGCACATGGCCGGTGTCCGTAATTTGCGGATCCACAATGACACACGGATGTGTGAATGGAGCCTTACTTGCAGTGATCTCCTCAGCATGGGGAGGAATAAGGCTTCATTCACACATCCGTATGTGTTTTGCGGTCCGCAAAAAAAACGGATGACGTTCCGTATGGCATCCGTGTTTCCGTCTTTTTGCGGATCCATTGTAACAATGCCTATCCTTGTCAGCAAAACGGACAAGAATAGGACATGTTCTATCTTTTCTGCGAAACGGAAATACGGACATACGGAAACGGAATGCACACGGAGTACCTTCCGTTTTTTTTGCGGACCCATTGAAATGAATGGTTCCGCAAGAAAAAAAAAAAAATGAACGGACACGGAAACAAAATACGGTCGTGTGAATGAAGCCTAATCGTTATGCCATCACTCGTCCCCCTGCTATATAGTGGTTTGCCGGCGGCAGATCGTTATTTTGGATTGCCCGATGATGGCGCGTTTGATCGGTAGCAGTATTAAGGTGCCTTCACACGCAGCAGAAAATTCTGCAACTGAAAATCAGTCATTTGAATGGGGCAGCAAGCACATGAATTTCTGCAAGCTCCATTGAGGTGAATGGAACCGATTTTCAGTCGCAGAATTTTCCGGCACAAAATCCGGTGCGTGTGAAGGCAACCTTAAACTGCCAGATGATTGCTAAATAGTGTTTATGCAAACGGTCAGTAGCGATTATCTGTGTAATACAGGCTTTTTAGATTTACATCTGCGGATCTGATCCTGTGTTTGAACAGAATGCAGGAACTACTGAATCTAGCACCATCAGCAGCCACTGGGTCCCAGTCACTATACCAGGGTCTTTCGGGTGTGAACAACAATACATGCAGGGTATTTTTGTTTTTTTGGCTGAAAATATGCGATGGATGCTCCTCCTAAAGCCTCTGCCACAGATATGAACCTAGCTTTAAAGGGGTTTTTACATTTTGAATCAACATCCTTTAAAATAATCATTAGTTATAGGTCACTAATTCTGTAATGCATTTCTTTTACCTTTATTGCTCCTATCTCCTGTTCTGTGGTCACATGACCATGTCAGCGCAGCCCTGTCTTATGTCCTGTGATGTTATGTCCATGGGCGGGGCAGTGATGGGGGAGTGTCTATGTAACTAGCTGGTGGGAGGAGCTATACACTAGCTGGGTGTTGTCAGGGGCAGTGATGGGGGAGTGTCTATAACTAGCTGGTGGGATGAGCTATAAAAGAGGGGGGCGTAGCTAGGGGCGGTGCTGGAGCTGTAGCAGAAAAAGGAGAAGTGCATCATGGGTTTGGTTGGATACAGGAACAGGAAGTGCCACATACAGGATGGACACAAGCCAGAGTGATGCATGTGAATAGAGGTCAGGAAAGTCCAAATTGAAAAGAGTAAAACAAATGCACAGAGAAAATGTGAATGAGGTAAGTAACTACATGAGGATATCTGATAAAAACCATACTAAGGCCCCTTTCAGAGCAGTGGGCATCACACTGCGGATTCACAGCGCAGCACCCGGCCTGAACTCCCAGCACTGCTGAGGTCGCATAGTATTATATTGATTTAGAGTTCTGTAATGTATTGTATAAAACTGACTGCATTATGTCAGTGTTATCCAGTACATTTTAGACCTCTCAGGGTTACACAGCATCATAAATCAATCTAATTCTATGCGACTCCAGCAGTGGTCTGGTCAGGCCTGGTGCTGTGCTGCAAGTCTGTCTGAAAGGGGCCTAATACTTCAAAACCCCTTGAAGGCAGCAGTGGTTTTGGAAGTAAAAAGGTAGTGACAGGCTCCCATTATACTTTTATTTATCGAAAACCAAGAGCGCGAGTTTATTTTACATTTTCCCCAATAAAGAGCAGTAGAGTAAAACTTTTTTTAATCATTTTAATAAAAAATCATTACCATAGGTGTTAATAAAATTAATCCTGTACAGTAGACAATCTTTCGCACTACAGTGGTCGGCCGTCCACTTTTCCACCCTTGCTGTACATCAATAGGAGAGAAAAAAAAAAAAAATCATGACAAACATCTGCCATTAAATCTCTATTTACCCAGAGCCGAGCTTTAGTAAAAGCTTACGTGAGCGATTCCTAGCTATAAACCAACAGCAGACGTGAAATAAATGCATGTAAATGTTACATACCACTATAAATAATTCTTCATGCCTGACTAGTACAACTACACTTATACACTACGTACACGGCGATACATTATACTACACAGCATCTTGTCACTATGCAGAAGATGCTTGTCAAGAATATACAAATACAGCTATTTACATGGTAAGGCACTTCTCAAGAACATGACAAGACCACGTTATATTATACAGCAGGGTTCCCCCCTGGTCTGTACCCAATATTTTTTCGATTAGAAAGCAGTAAACAGCTCCTATGAGGATCAGTATAAAACATGCATGTGCCCTTTTACCCCGGCTGCTCACTGGCATTCAAGACGTTACAGCACAGCCCAATCTATAGTAAATTCTTCTATTACAGGGCATCCTTCCTGTCACATTGCCTCTATAGAGTAACCTGCAAGTGCAGCGCATGCGGCCTTCTAATACAGTGAAATCAATATTCCCTATGGCCGTATATTCCACTCATCTCCGGTAACGTGACCCTAAAGGGGAGTGTACCATTCTTTAAACTTGTCGTGTATCTGTAACATTTAAAAAAATTAAAATAAATAAAAAATAATAGCAGTTAGAATTCAAAATCCCCTGCGTAGACATGGATTTAAAACATATGTCGTGACTCGTTATACATGCAGCCTCCACTAGAGGGAGCTTATTCTAAATGGTTATTAGGTTAATCGTACAAAGTATGCAGTAAGCTCCCTCTAGTGGTGGCTGCAGGCAGACAAAATGGTATTTTTTAAAAATCTATCTATGCACAGGATTTGGTGCTCTGTATTAGAGAACAGCTCTGTTAACAATAAAGGTAAAGAAATTAAATTATTGCAGAGTTTTGGGCCTAAAAATCACAATAAAAAGATGGGCATTGAGTTTAAAAAAAATCTGCTGGAACTTAAAAAAAATATATATTAAAAAAAAAAATCTGAAAGAAATGCAAGTAAATGTGTAATCGTATTATTTATTTTAAATGGAGTGTCTTAAGGATTAAAAGCCGTCTTGTGTCTGGTGACATGATGCGCCTGATTTACAAAGAGGTGTACGCCTAGTCATAAATTAGGCGCAACCTTCTGCAGTCCCTGTGCCTAACTAGAAATCTACAACAGCTCAGAGCTGCCATAGATTTCAGTCTTTATTTACACCAGAAAACTATCGTAAATGAAGACAAATTTGTCGCCATGTGCCGCCACGCCCCCTTCAATGCCCTTCTCACATCCCCTTTAAGAAAAGTGACGAGGACAGCAAAAAAAGGGGAGATGCGACAATTTTGTTGAAGTAATGAAGAGCCTTAGTATGAAGTTGACTGGAGGTGCCCCAACTGCTGGCCTGAATATACAGTGGTATACTTAAAGTATTCCGCTTGTAACATGCTATCTCCTATCCACAGGATGGGACAGAGCGATTAGTTCTCCCATAGAAATGAATGAAGCAGTTATGTGCACGTCTGACCTGCTGCTCTGCACATTGTGGGAAGGGGGTGCACGACCCAGTCATCCTACTTAGGACATCCCAGAGATCTGTACAGTGGGCAATGCACAGAACATACTAGAATAAGGACCCATTCATAAGAGTCCACCTTGATGTGGCGAGTGGGCCTATGCATTTTGATCAAAACATACACTAAAGGACTTGCGTGCAGTTTATAAATTACATTAAGAAGCAGTAGATCAACGCATGGCATCTAGCTGTACAATCCATCTCTCTTTCTCCATAGTCTGGCATTATCTGAAAGGTAATCCTCATTAGAATAATAGACTGAAATAATTGAGCTCTTGCTAGGCTAGATAACATACTAACAGTCACCGGCCCTCACTCCTCCCTGGTCTGACAAGACTGTTAAAGAAGAACTCCCGACAAAAATTTTATTCCATGTCCTGCTAGAAATGTACATGATATATTCTGTAGTGAATGTCATTTTCTTACCAGTGTCTGAATTTTTGACTTGTATCATCCTGAAGTTTCTTATCTGTGTCATGTGACCAGCAATTAGACCTACCAACTCACACATAGACCTATGTGTGGACAGGAAGTCTAATTCTCTATGTATTCCTATGAGACTGAAAGTGAGGCTCCCATAGGAATGAATAGAGCAGTTACTGGCTTTCTGTCCTGGGTCAGTTGGAGGTCAGGGAGTTGGTCACATGACCCAGCTACAATAAGAAGAGAGGTTTTTACTGACAGAAACAGTCACTGATAAGAAAATGACAATCACTACAGATTATATCATGCACCTTTCTAACGGGTCAGAGAATAAAAATTTTTGCGGGAGTTCTTCTTTAAGTAAGACTCTCTGCCGTGCTAAAGGTCCAGACAGGGAGGAAGTTAAAGAGCCAGGACAGGAACTAGAATACATGGAGTGATTTAAAAAATTACAGTTACAATAAGTATTCACATAGGTTACTAAAGAGGTTGGCCAAGTTATACATACACTTACTGTACCATTTAGTGGCCCCAGTATCACTGATGTAAACACCACAAGCTATAACTCTCTGTCCATAGGACGCAAGATGGTGGTGGTCATACAACTGCTCCTTTGGGCCGTTTCTGGCTTTATCCACTACGGGGCAGGCACTGAACAGTAACGGGACATGTCCAAAGCATGCACAGAAACTGGATTCTGCTAGATTTATCTACACAAGTGCTAGACATGTGAAAGAAACCAAGAACAGACAGTGGAAGTGGTGACGTGCCATCTTGTGTGCTGTGGACACAGACAATTCCAGACATTGCTGACACGAGGGCAGCAGCCTCCAACTTCACAGCTGAGGTACATTACTTAAAGGGCATCTGTCAGCAGATTTGTACCTATGAAACTGAATGAGAAAAATGAAGTTTTAATATAGTCAAATGAGCCTCTAAGAGCAACGGGGACGTTGCTGTTACACCTAGAGTCTCTGCTCTCTCTGCAACTGAAGCATCCTCTGAATGTTGAGTAACAGGGCCAGACAGTGAAAAAGTCACCATGCCTCGCCCTGTCAAAGGAGAGAGGGTGCAGCAGTTGCAGAAAAAGGGGAACCTTTAGGTGTAACAGCAACGCCCCCGTTGCTCCTAGAGTCCCGTTTGCATATATTAAAACATTTTCCTCAGCAATGCGAGCACATATGAACATGGGACCAACACAGATGTCTTCAGCTGCCAAGTGCACATGTAACAGGTCAGACAGATTCATAGGGACAAAACTGCTGACAGATGCCCTTTGCTTCCATGTATGAAATGTTACAGTACATGGCCTTTTTACAAGTATATATAGATTGGCCATCCTCTTATAGGTGATAAAAAAACAAAACACTATCGCCCCTTTAAATGAATTGGGCTTTATTTACAGGAGCGCAACGTGGGTCTCACTACATACTGCAAAAACAATTTATTTCTCTTATTGAATGGATTTAGCTCCTAGGACCAATCATTATATATCACATGCAGAGAGCTAATGGATTTGATTCAGAATATCTACCAATCATTAAAATGACAACCACGTACATCCATCGTTCAGCAAAGACACTTGAAAAAGAAAGTCCTGCCAGATCCCTGCAGATCACTCCACCTGAACGTGACCTGAAGTGGTTTTCTAGTTATGTACGTCAAAGCGCCACAAGGCCTCTTTCACACAAACGCATACAGATTGGCTCCGGATGTGTTCAGTGAAACTCGCAGCATTCTGCAAACAAGTTCAGTCAGTTTTGTCTGCGATTGCGTCTGCGAGTTGTTCAGCGTTTTCTGCGCAGGTGCAATGTGTTTTGATGCGTTTTTCACGCGCGTGATAAACTGAAGATTTACAAACAACATCTCTTAGCAACCATCAGTGAAAAACTAATTGTTCAGACTTGCTTCCGGATGCAATGCGTTTTTTCACTGAAGCCCCATTCACTTCTACGGGGCCAGGGCTGCGCAAAAAGATGTAGAATATAAAACGTGCTGTGATTTTCACGCAAAGCAGAACTCCTGCATGAAAAAAAAAAAAACGCTCATGTACACAGACCCATTGAAATGAATGGGTCAGGATTCAGTGCGGGTGCTATGCGTTCACATCATGCATCGCACCTGTGCAGAAAACTTGCTCGTGTGAAAGGGGCCTAACTGTATAAACTAAAAAGTTAGGAAAGTCACCATTTTTAAGAAAGACCTCTGCTTGCTGCCAGTGAAAAAATGTTTTTATCAACATCCAAAGGCTAAAAACCTGTTGAGAAATCACTGTGCTTACATAGCTGCACGGTTCAACAGCTGCGATAACCTACATTAAGAGACAGGTTTGTTCACATTTTTTATACCTATAACCAGCTGGATTTACTGTACTAACCATGACTTCTCCACGCTGCAAGCCTGAACAGGTCTTGGGATGTTCACGAGCGGAAGATACATCTGAATGGGGTTATTTCTGCAAGACTTGTCTGGATTTCCACCAAGCCCATTCATACGTATGGGGCAAACGTAGAATATACGCCAGGGATCACAAACTCGTGGCCCTCCAGATGTTGCAAAACTACAACTCCCAGCATGCCCTGGTAGCCGAAGAATGTCCAGGCATGATGGGAATTGTAGTTCTGTAACAGCTGGAGGGCCACGAGTTTGAGATCCCCGATATATGCCATCTAATCAACCACGTGTAGACATACCTACATAGCTTGAGATTTACAGACTTACTCCTCCTAGAATAATTAAACAGCAGACGGCCCTAGATTCTGAGAATACACAATGTATTTATGCAAGGAAATAGACATGTACAATATTGCTGAACCAAACAATAAAATACTGCCATATTTAATGGCCATTCCCATATAGAATGTCTTTTTTCTTGATCACGTGAACAGGTTGGAGTGCCAGGGGACTGGAAAAGAAAAAAAAAAGAAAAAAAAAAAAAAAAAAAAAAAAAACACTACCGACATGATATATAGAAATATTTATTTGCTGCCACGTGGGAAGCAAAATACTTTGCAATCCATTTCCATGTTTCTTCCTGATTTCAGGAATTCTTTGAAAAAAAATAAAAAAATTTTTTTTAAAAGCAATCATTAAAAAAAAAAATTGAAAAAAATAAACCAGCATGATGAAGCAGTAAAGAAAAAAAATGACCGCCCCAAACGCCTTGGGTGGAGCACTGACTCCAGGATTTCATTACGCAAAGTTCTGATTTTTAGATTAAAAAAAAAAAAAAAAAAATGCCCATCCCGCGATGGGTTGTTTGTTTTTTTGCAATCTTCACTAAAAATGTCCAGCATCCCCCTCCCCCCATCACAAATGTGCGTTGCACTGCCATGCTTCTGGCACATTCCACTGATTTTAGTTGCTTTGCTCTTAATTTCCATTGACCTGTGGTGGATTGTTATTGGCGAGTATATCAGCTGCGTTCCCTTTGCTCCTGCTCTCACGTTCTTCATCTTCTTCATCTCTTTCATCATTCCCACTGTGATTTTTACAATATAGCCTGAGGGATAGCAGTATATAAATAGACAGATTATTACACAAAAAAGGGGTTCAGAATAGAATATGCAGATACATGAATTCAGAAAACGGGTCAAGGCTGAGTTTACAAAGACGGTCAGATTTCTAACCTCTTGTCCAAAAACCTGCCCCTAAACGCGATTACTGGTGCTAAAACCCTTGGAGATCAGTTGACGTTGCCAGGGGAAGCTGGCACACATTTCTGCAGGGGAAATGTAATACAAGATACTCGTTACAAGGACATGGCCCACAGTCCAATCAGGCTAATGGAGTGAGAGGAAAGGCAGAGGCGTTCGGAGCAGGGGACCACCCATAAGCCTCTATGAAGTCTATTAAAGTTAACCTCTCTAAATGTGCTGGATACAGTGCAATAAGCCACTTAGGGGTTGTTCACATATCAGTTATTTGATCAGTTATTTCCATCAGTTATTGTGAGCCAAAACCAGGAGTTGAGCCTCCACAGAGATCAGGTGTAATGAAAAGATCTGCACCTGTTTGGTGTTTTTGACCCGCACCTGGTTTTGGCTCACAATGACTGATGGAAATAACTGATATGTGAACAACCCCTTATTCGTATATATAGTTATACTGAGAAGCAGACTGTCATAAACCAGGGAGGTTTAAAGGGAGTTTACCTGTTTTTCACCAATCTAACTAACAGCACTGCCCCACAGAAGATTGCAGACACATCCCAGACATACCTGTGAGCACTGTGTGTCTGTATTACATGTCACATCCCAGACATACGTGTGTGCACTGTGTGTCTGTATTACATGTCACATCCCAGACATACGTGTGTGCACTGTGTGTCTGTATTACATGTCACATCCCAGACATACCTGTGTGTACTGTGTGTCTGTATTACATGTCACATCCCAGACATACCTGTGTGCACTGTGTGTCTGTATTACATGTCACATCCCAGACATACCTGTGAGCACTGTGTGTCTGTATTACATGTCACATCCCAGACATACCTGTGAGCACTGTGTGTCTGTATTACATGTCACATCCCAGACATACCTGTGTGCACTGTGTGTTTGTATTACATGTCCAGGAAAAGCACTTTTATTCTGCTGGAAAACAGCTCCCAAGTGCCCAGCTGAAAGTGAAAGCAAAAACAGGTTTCTCTCTCGACTTGATTTCTAACAGCTATATCTTCTGATATACTGGATATTATGCTGTGATTTTTGGTATCATTTGAAGGCTTGGAATGTCAGCTTTCAAAGAACCATTTTTTCTATCTGCTACCAATTCCAAGATATAAGCAGCTAAAGCAGCCCTCCCCTCTTCAGTCTGGTTTGCTTTGGGCACTTGAGAGCTGTTTTCCTGCAGAATAAAAGTGCTTTTCTTGGACATGTAATACAGACACACAGCGCACACAGGTATGTCTGGGATGTGACATGTAATACAGACACACAGCGCACACAGGTATGTCTGGGATGTGACATGTAATACACACACACAGCGCACACAGGTATGTCTGGGATGTGACATGTAATACACACACACAGCGCACACAGGTATGTCTGGGATGTGACATGTAATACACACACACAGCGCACACAGGTATGTCTGGGATGTGACATGTAATACAGACACACAGTGCACACAGGTATGTCTGGGATGTGACATGTAATACAGACACACAGCGCACACAGGTATGTCTGGGATGTGACATGTAATACACACACACAGCGCACACAGGTATGTCTGGGATGTGACATGTAATACAGACACACAGTGCACACAGGTATGTCTGGGATGTGACATGTAATACAGACACAGCGCACACAGGTATGTCTGGGATGTGACATGTAATACAGACACACAGTGCACACAGGTATGTCTGGGATGTGACATGTAATACAGACACACAGTGCACACAGGTATGTCTGGGATGTGACATGTAATACAGACACACAGTGCACACAGGTATGTCTGGGATGTGACATGTAATACAGACACACAGTGCACACAGGTATGTCTGGGATGTGACATGTAATACAGACACACAGTGCACACAGGTATGTCTGGGATGTGACATGTAATACAGACACACAGTGCACACAGGTATGTCTGGGATGTGACATGTAATACAGACACACAGTGCACACAGGTATGTCTGGGATGTGTTTGAAATCTTCTGTGGGGCACTGCTGTTAGTTATATTAGTGAAAAAACTGGTGAAAGACTCCCTTTAATAAGTGTAGAGTGTTCTGGATCTTTGGATTTTATTCCACTATCATGAGAATACATAAAATAACACTCAGAAAAGCCATACATACATGGCTCGTCACAACACACGAAGACTCTGACAAACTTACATTATGCAGTGTGGGAGCAGGACAGGATTTCAATTTCCGTTCAGATCTTGAAAAGTGAGGAATGAAAACATCTACAAACATTGCAGCTTTGTTATACAATCAAATCTTACTTGTAAATTCCTCGGGACATGTTTTCAATGTATTTAGCCTTATCCTGTACGCCGCAGTGATAATGATATGTTCTCACGCAGGCCTTGATTTCACATCCAATGGTAGCTCCTAGAAGGCCACATAACGTACACTTCTACATAGGATAGACATGAAAAGAAAGAATCAGAAATGATCAATTCCTTAAAGGGGTTACCTCACTGCTGAAAATGGTGTTTATCACAGTTAATATAAGGCACTTCCTAATGTACTGTGATTGTCCATATTGCCTGCTTTGCTGGCTTGATCCATTTTCCCAGCACATTATACACTGCTCATTTCCAATGGTTACAGCCACCCTGCTATCTATCAGCGGTGGTCACGTGTGAACATTATAGAAAAAAGTGCCTGTCTCTCTGGGACCACGGGAGCAAGCATAGGACGGCGCTTTTTCCTATAGTGTGAAGACACGACCATCGCCTGTATTACCTTGTCTATATAATAAATGTCATTTCTTAACACCTTAAGAACACACCCCTTGTAACCTGGCGGACCATACATTTTTGGTGCACACTATGGCCTGCATTTAATACCAGTGGTGTTTTTTGTAATAATGTAATTGGAGAGGTTAACAGGTCATTTTTTTTTTAAGTCTTTACCTTTTATAACTAAGCCCAAAGGGTAGGTTTACAACTTTACCACACACTTTTCCCAGGTTTCCTTTGTCCAGTGGGAAACAAATGCTACAAATTTTGCTACAAGTTTTTAACCTATGCAACAAACTGAGCAGAAGTATGCTGCGTGTGCTTTGCCCAAATTATATCACACCAAACAGTTGTAGTGTGCAAGTAAAACGTACACATACTGCATTTTTCGCTTCATAAGACGCACTTTTTCTCCCAAAAAGTAGGGGGGAAATGGCAGTGCGTCTTATAAAGCAAATACTAGTGAGTGCTTTCATTATGATCTAGTGCTGCCTGCACTCATGGCTCCTTGGTCTTCCTCCAGGCGCAACCCTGTACATGTCCTGACTGCATACAGCGACAGGACGTAGTGCACACACTATGACCTAACGCTGTGAACAGTCAGGTCACAGTGCAGCGCGGACCCTGATCTAAACTGTAATAGGGGTCTGACCTGAGGACTGATTGGGCATGGCGATTTGAGGTCTGATGAATATTGGGGGTTCTGATATATATATATATATATATATATATATATATATATATATATATATATATATATATATATAATCTAATTCTCCCCCCCCCTCCCGTAAAACCTCAGTGTGACCCAGATCAGATGTATCTTATAAAGAAGAAAAAAAAAAGGGTATTTACCATGCGTTTGCCACGTTTCATTTCTTGTATCACAGTTTTGATGTCGAAATCTCCAACCTCTGCCCTTGAGGTTGTTGTCAGCTGGACAGTACCAGAGGAGAAAAGCTAGAGAAAGACAAAACGTCAATGGCTTGAAATAACTAGTTCTTTGGAGACTTTCTATAATGAAGAACCTCCGTGTATTGTGAGGAATGCAGCACTACGGTACAAGAGGTTTTACCACCTCCTGTACCTTTCTCAGTGAGTTTTCACATGCAATTATCCCTAGGCTTTACTGTTTACTATGTTTATTCAAGAAGAGCCATATAATGGTTCAGACTGTTATGAAAGACCGTGCTACAAAAGCAGAAAAGTGGAAGCTCATTATGTCAGCAGTCACTACAGGTTGTCAGAGGCCATGTACTAAAAACAAAATATACAGTTTATAGGTATATAAAATTTGAGATGTGGAAGAGCTGGACGAGGTTGCTCACATACAACTTAAATAAGAACTCACAAAAAAAATTGTATTCCATGTCCTGCTATTAATGTACATGATGTAATCTGTAGTGAATGTCATTTTCTTACCAGTGTCTGAATTTTTGACTTGTATCATCGTTTAGTTTCTTATCTGTGTCATGTGACCAGAAATTAGACCCACCAACTCACACAGACTTCTGTGTGGACAGGAAGTCTAATTCTCTATGTATTCCTATGGGAGCCTCACTTTAGTCTTTCAGTCTATTCATTCCTATGGGAGACTGAAAGTGAGGCTCCCATAGGAATGAATAGAGCAGTTACTGGCTTCCTGTCCTGGGTCAGTTGGAGGTCAGGGAGTTGGTCACATGACCCAGCTACAATAAGAAGAGAAGTTATTACTCACAATTACATTATCTGATAAGAAGATGACAATCACTACAGATTATATCATGCACCTAACAGGTCAGAGAATAAAAATTTTTGCAGGAGTTCTTCTTTAAAGAGGTTTTCTGAGACTTTAATACTGATGACCTATCCCCTGGATAGGTCGTCAGTATCGGATCGGTGGGGGTCTGACACCTGGGACCCCCTACTGATCAGCTGTTTGAGAAGGCAGCGGCGCTCATAGTAGCGCCACGGCTGTCCCTCAGCTTTCCCTAGGCCAGTGATATCATTTTCATAGATCACATGATCCAGACGCAGCTGAGCCCTATAGAAATGAATGAGGCGATACCAGGCACAGCCGCTATACAGTATACAGTGCTGTGGTTGGTGAGCGGGGAGAAGGTCGCAGCGATCACAGGAGCGCCGGTGCCTTCTCAAACAGCTGATCAGCGGGGGTTCTGAATGTCGGACCTCCACCAATCAGGTCAACAGTATAAAAGTCTTGGAAAACTCTTAAAGGGGTTTTACCATCTTGGACAATGGGGGCATATCGCTAGGATAAGCCCCCATTGTCCTATAGGTGCAGGTAGCACCGCTGGGACCCGCACCTATATCGAGAATGGGGCCCCGAAAGCGAAGAAGGGCGCACCGCGCGGCCCGACTTCCATTCATTTCTATAGAGCTGACGGAAATAGCCGAGCCAGCGCTCGGCTATTTTCGGTGGCCCCATACAAATGAATGGAGGCCGGCCGTGCATGCGCGGTGCGCCCTACTTCACTTTCGGGGCCCCGTTCTCGATATAGGTGCGGTATAGGACAATGGGGGCATATCCTAGCGATATGCCCCCATTGTCCAGGATGGTAAAACCCCTTTAACTCCCAAATTTTTATGCATTTCCAGGTACACACACATCCCAATATTCAAAGTGAGCTGCACAAGGAACATTCACAAGCAGCGGAGAATACCACAAAGCAGTAATCACATATGTAGTCACATGGGGTTTTGCCACAGGTTTAGGGCTCTTTCACGTGAGCGAGTTTTCCATCTGGATGCAATGCGTGTAGTGTACACACACAGTGAATCCTGATCCATTCATTTCAATAGTTATAGGGGGAAAAAATTAAATAAAATATTGCAAATATGTGCGTTTTCCATGCAGCCCTGCCTCCACAGAAGTAAATGGGCTTGCACGAAAAACGGTAGGTATCCAGATGCAGAGCGTGTTTTTCACCGATGATTGCTAGGAGATGAGCGTTATTCTTCAGTTTTTTTCCACTGAATGAAATTGCAGAAAATACCGATTGAACTTGTTTGCAAAACCATTATTTTTCCCTGATCCTGACACAATCTGTATTGCTCATGTGAAAGAGGTTCATAGAACGTCCTCAACCCAAAACCGTGACTGCACCAAACACAAGCATTCTTGGCCTTAAGAACCCCTTTTAAACTGTAGATTGGGGGCAGATTATCGCAGACGAGCTCTCATATGAAAACTCGTTAATGATAATCTGTTGATTACATGATGAACAAGCAAAATGCTTGATCGGGTAATAGGATCACAGTTTGCGGGGGCTGATCGTGCCTTCTAAACAGTCTGTGCTGCGGGCATACAATGGTTCTTTATGGGGACAAGCAATGACTTTAGTGATCACTCCTCCCCATACTGTGTAAATGCAGTGGTCTCCTTAACTGGTAAGCAGGCAACTGTTGGGAAGGAACGCTTCCTTCCCGATAATCGTCTGCTCAATTGAGCAGTGGAAGGGGCCCTTACAAATAAATGCAGATAAAGTGTCTGTACCAAGACTCACACTTATCCATCCACAGGGTAGGTGATAAGCTTCTGACTGGTGGGGGTCCAACTGTTGGGACCCTCAGGTATCACCATTTGAATAGAATGGCAGTCAAGAATGCTCACTGCCGATCAACAGTTATTCATTTTACTGGATCTACAGAAATGTTGTACTAATGTCAAATATACACTTTTTTTTTTAAAAAAAAGGCATAAAATCACATAAAAATGCACAAAAAATGCTAGTAGGCAAAGCACATACAAAAGGATCAGTGGGACATATACAGCTAACAATTCATGAAATAAAATATCAAGTGGCTCACTGTTCCAAAAACTCTGAAGGTGAGGTGCTACAACCTAGAGATCTTACCCACAAGATCTTTGGTAAGGGTTATCAAGTATAAATAAAAGAAAGATTGTGCACACTCTTATTTGGGGATCATGGAAAACATATTTGGATGAAATAAAATACCCTGAAAATATAATGGTAATAATGAAGAAGGATAAAAATATCACATTGGTATGAGTGACAGTGAATACATAAATGAAGATGAAAAAGAAAAATTCAAAAGAAATTCAAAAGAAAAAAATCCTCAAAGGACTCCTCAAAAAACTCCTTAAAACCTCAGGCAAGCTGTCCTGGTATAAAGTCTTTTTGGGTCTATTAGTCAGTTCATAAGCTTCAAATACATCGATATCCACCCTTTACTTCTGTTAATACTGGAGTTCTATTGTCAGGAGCAAAAAGGCATAAGAACAAAACGTTTGTCTCTATGATGATTCAATTGGTTTTGCATCCAATAGCAGGAGATTCCCGTATATTAGTTGTTACTTTACCCGCTCCTTGTTGTAGCGATAGGTCGCTCCTTCTCACAACAGGATGATAACTTTACCCCTGAGTGTAGACACGTCCGTCTGTTCGGGCAGCCCGATGTTCTGTTGTGTGCGCGCTTCTCCCGGCGGTGCGGCGTCCCACGTGGGGCCTGTATGTACTCAGAGTACGCTAAAAAGAGATAATGTATCGCTCTCAGCGGTACTTAATAGTCAATGCTCGTAGGGTGTCCGCTTTAGGAATTGGTTCTTAAGGCAGCGTTGTATTTCCTTGAGGGTTATATTTTCCAGTTTTACAGGTATCCAGTAAGCTAAACGCTTTTCGGGGATAGCGATTCCCCTTCCTCAGTAGCTGGATACACTGATTTTTTGTGGGATATTTAAGTCTTCCAGATCAATCAGTTCATTGATTGTTGGAGTTAATTATTCCATTATTAATGGAATCCAATTAATCTTCAATAATTAACTCCAACAATCAATGAACTGATTGATCTGGAAGACTTAGGCTACTTTCACACTGGCGGCAGGCCTGATCCGACAGGTGAAGGGTGCTGCCGGATCAGGACTGCCGCAGCGACATGTGTGGAGCCGGAACCGCGCTCCGGCCCCACACATGTCACACAGTACATACATACACATAAACATACACACACATATAGACAAACAAACACACATACATACTTACATGCTCCTGGCAGGTCTTCGGAGCGTCGGAGGGACAGGACAGCTCGCCCTCTGCTGGGCGCCTGGTGGAATCGTCATCTGTGCGCACCGTCCTGTCCCTCCGACGCTCTGAAGACCTGCCGGGGAGCATGTAAGTATGTATGTGTATTTGTATGTCTATATGTGTGTGTATGTTTATGTGTATGTCTGTGTCTGTATGAGTCTATGTGTAGCCGGATCCGTAATGAACTCCACTGAAAGTCAATGGAGGGCGGATCCGGTTACCATTGTGGTCACACCAGACGGATCCACCCCCATTGACTTGCATTGGGGGTCATTCCGGATCAGTCTTGGTGCAGATGCCTGGACCGGAGAGCAAACCGCAGCATGCTGCGGTTTGTTCTCCGGTCTGAAGACGGAACGGAATGCTTTCAGGAGCATTCCGTTGTCTTCAGTTCAGTTTTGTCCCCATTGACAATGAATGGGGACAAAACTGAAGCGTTTTATTCCGGAATTGAGCCCCTATGACGGAACTCAATACCGGAATTTTAAAACGCTAGTGTGAAAGTAGCCTTAAATATCCCACAAAAAAAATCAGTGTATCCAGCTACTGAGGAAGGGGAATCGCTATCCCCGAAAAGCGTTTAGCTTACTGGATACCTGTAAAACTGGAAAATATAACCCTCAAGGAAATACAACGCTGCCTTAAGAACCAATTCCTAAAGCGGACACCCTACGAGCATTGACTATTAAGTACCGCTGAGAGCGATACATTATCTCTTTTTAGCGTACTCTGAGTACATACAGGCCCCACGTGGGACGCCGCACCGCCGGGAGAAAAGCGCGCGCACAACAGAACATCGGGCTGCCCGAACAGACGGACGTGTCTACACTCAGGGGTAAAGTTATCCTGTTGTGAGAAGGAGCGACCTATCGCTACAACAAGGAGCGGGTAAAGTAACAACTAATATACGGGAATCTCCTGCTATTGGATGCAAAACCAATTGAATCATCATAGAGACAAACGTTTTGTTCTTATGCCTTTTTGCTCCTGACAATATAACTCCAGTATTAACAGAAGTAAAGGGTGGATATCGATGTATTTGAAGCTTATGAACTGACTAATAGACCCAAAAAGACTTTATACCAGGACAGCTTGCCTGAGGTTTTAAGGAGTTTTTTGAGGAGTCCTTTGAGGATTTTTTTCTTTTGAATTTCTTTTGAATTTTTCTTTTTCATCTTCATTTATGTATTCACTGTCACTCATACCAATGTGATATTTTTATCCTTCTTCATTATTACCATTATATTTTCAGGGTATTTTATTTCATCCAAATATGTTTTCCATGATCCCCAAATAAAAGTGTGCACAATCTTTCTTTTATTTATACTAAAACAATTCATGCCTATGGAAATAAAACCCACCAATCATTTTGTATACTTAATGATTCTAATTCAGTACAGTATGTACTTGGCCAATCATTTATGCTCATTGCATTTTTTTGTAATTTTAATACTTTTTTTTTTTTTAAATAAAAATTGTGTTTGACATGTACAGGTGTGTGGAGGTTCATTCTGAATTTGTGGATTTGTGGCAGGACTGGTAACCTATGGGCTCCCACAGCTACAAGTAGTTGCTAAACCCATTCTTTCTAAAAAGGTATGTAGAAATTGTGCTCAGAACTGGAATATGAATACGGCAGTCTATTCTGAACTAAAATATAATTATATATATATATATATATATATATATATATATATATATATATATATATATATATATATATAATACATATACACACACACATACATACACACAGTACAGACCAAAAGTTTGGACACACCTTCTCATTCAAAGAGTTTTCTGTATTTTCATGACTATGAAAATTGTAGATTCACACTGAAGGCATCAAAACTATGAATTAACACGTGGAATTATATACTTAACAAAAAAGTGTGAAACAACTGAAAATATGTCTTATATTCTAGGTTCTTCAAAGTAGCCACCTTTTGCTTTGATTACTGCTTTGCACACTATTGGCATTCTCTTGATGAGCTTCAAGAGGTAGTCACCTGAAATGGTTTTCACTTCACAGGTGTGCCCTGTCAGGTTTAATAAGTGGGATTTCTTGCCTTATAAATGGGGTTGGGACCATGAGTTGTGTTGGGCAGAAGTCAGGTGGATACACAACTGATAGTCCTACTGAATAGACTGAAAAACGAGTGGCCATCATTACTTTAAGAAATGAAGGTCACTCAGTCCGAAAAATTGGAAAAACTTTGAAAGTGTCCCCAAGTGCAGTCGCAAAAACCATCAAGCACTACAAAGAAACTGGCTCACATGAGGACCGCCCCAGGAAAGGAAGACCAAGAGTCACCTCTGCTGCGGAGGATAAGTTCATCCGAGTCACCAGCCTCAGAAATCGCAGGTTAACAGCAGCTCAGATTAGAGACCAGGTCAATGCCACACAGAGTTCTAGCAGCAGACACATCTCTACAACAACTGTTAAGAGGAGACTGTGTGCAGCAGGCCTTCATGGTAAAATAGCTGCTAGGAAACCACTGCTAAGGACAGGCAACAAGCAGAAGAGACTTGTTTGGGCTAAAGAACACAAGGAATGGACATTAGACCAGTGGAAATCTGTGCTTTGGTCTGATGAGTCCAAATTTGAGATCTTTGGTTTCAACCACCGTGTCTTTGTGCGACGCAGAAAAGGTGAACGGATGGACTCTAAATGCCTGGTTCCCACCGTGAAGCATAGAGGAGGAGGTGTGATGGTGTGGGGGTGCTTTGCTGGTGACACTGTTGGGGATTTATTCAAAATTGAAGGCATACTGAACCAGCATGGCTACCACAGCATCTTGCAGCGGCATGCTATTCCATCCGGTTTGCGTTTAATTGGACCATCATTTATTTATCAACAGGACAATGACCCCAAACACACCTCCAGGCTGTGTAAGGGCTATTTGACCAAGAAGGAGAGTGATGCGGTGCTACGCCAGATGACCTGGCCTCCACAGTCACCAGACCTGAACCCAATCGAGATGGTTTGGGGTGAGCTGGACCGCAGAGTGAAGGCAAAAGGGCCAACATGTGCTAAGCATCTCTGGGAACTCCTTCAAGAGTGTTGGAATACCATTTCAGGTGACTACCTCTTGAAGCTCATCAAGAGAATGCCAAAAGTGTGCAAAGCAGTAATCAAAGCAAAAGGTGGCTACTTTGAAAAACCTAGAATATAAGACATATTTTCAGTTGTTTCACACTTTTTTGTGAAGTATATAATTCCACATGTGTTAATATATAAATATATATATATATATATATATATATATATATATATATATATATATATATATATATATACACACACACACACATACATTTATACACACACACACACTTACCATGCACTTGTAGTGGGCTGCTGCTTTTTTGGCGTTAAATATGTGAAGCTTCCCTCGAGTTTCATTTTCTTCGTCACCAGCATGACAGAAACCACATTTTGGTTTACCATCACTGGGACTGCTTCTGTGGGGTGACCTGTCTCTCTGTAGGATAAAGATAATTGAAGAGTAGTGTTACATTAGTTTTGCACATGTAAATCTGAGAACACAGACTACAACATGTTACATATACAGTACACAGGCTTTACAGACTATTGCCACATTCACAAAATATTAGAGGGAAGAGGTCACTAGACAGATTCCTTTAAAGGGGCTTTTAACATTGATGACCTATCCAATGATTGGATATCGGCAGTGGTCTGACACCCGGCACCACCGATCAGCTGTATGAGGAGACCGCGCAAGGAGTGCACGTGTCGTCTCCCTGACCATGGTCTTTACCATCTGTCTCCTCATACAGCTGATCGGCAGGGATGCCGGGTTTTGCACCCCCGCAGGTTTGATATTAACGACGTATCATAAGGATAGGTCATCAATATTAAAAGCCTGGAAAACCCCTTTAAACAGAACCTCTCTGCCCAATCTTGCTCTCTAAACCTACCAGATTACCTTCAGAATATTTTCATGTTCTTACATGCTTTCTTAAGGGCCTGGGAACTGGCCAGATAATCGCCAACAAGCATTTGTGACTAGAGCAGCTGAGGATTTTACCAGTGCACAATGTTTTTTTTTTTTTTTTCTAACATTTCCACCAGTTGGTTTCATTTCTTGAACCCACACAACCCCTTTAACACTGACCCCATCAGCTCCCCTATACCCCCTGCCACATCTTACACTGGAGCTGCTTTCGGTCTCTTCTGTACAGTGTGAAGACGTGAGCCTGCTCTCATCGGACTGCCCTCTGGAATTTGTAGTCCTCGACTTTCCACGTGAGCCCCTTCCCCTGCCACGATTACGAGGTGATGGACTTAGGTCTCTGTGGCCAAACTCTTCTTCTAATTCATCTAAAGAATGACAAAAATGAAATCTGCCTGTAAATAGTATCAACCCCAATGAGCATCCAGAGCCTGGGCTCATCAGGAACATAACATATGCAAAAGAAAACCTTATCAGCTTGTGTGCAGTGGTGGCAATGCTGCCACCTTCAGGACGTGGCTCAACACAGCAGTTTTGCGTGATCAGTAAATCTTGAATGCCAAGAATGTGATTTTAAAGGGGTTATCCTATGGGTAACGGTTATTCACATCTTAGACAATGGGGGCATATTGCTAGGATATGCCCCCATTGTCTTATAGGTGTGGGTCCCACCGCTGCGACCCGCACCTATATGAAGAACGGAGCCCCCAAAGTGAAGGAGGGCGCACTGCGCATGCGCAGCCGGCCTCCATTCATTTTTATGGGGCCGTCGAAAATAGCCGAGCTCTGGCTCAGCTATTTCCGCCGGCTACATAGAAATGAATGGGAGCGGTGACTGAGCATGCGCGGTGCACTCCCATTCATTTCTATGGGAGCAGCGGGGAGCTGCGCCTGGTGGTGGCCGGACCCCGTGAAACACGGGGTCCTCCAGGCGCAGCGCTCCCCCCTCAGTTCTCAATAAAGGTGCGGGTACCAGCGGTGGGTCCCGCACCTATAAGACAATGGGGGCATATCTTAGCGATATGCCCCCATTGTCTAAGATGGGAATACCCCTTTAATGTAAAAAATGGAAATCATACATAATCTAGTGCATGACAACCGCTTTCTAACAAAGCTAGAACCAGCCCTGTACCTCACATGGTTCCAGGGATCTCCCCATTCATTGTACCAATTATTCTGCTAAGTTTATTTCAAACTGGCAACTTAGGGGGCATGTCCTTTCTCAGAAGCCGTGTCCTGTTTGCTGCAGCAGGTGGCAGTTGAAGGATGAAACTGAGCATGTGCTTCCATCTCAGTGAGCAAGACAGAAATTAGAAAAAGAACAAACAGCAGGTGGCGCTATACAGACAGATTTCACTTAAAGAAGAACTCCTGCAAAAATGTTTATTCTCTGACCTGTTAGAAAGGTGCATGATATATTCTGTAGTGATTGTCATTTTCTTATCAGTGACTGTTTCTTTGAGTATAAACCTCTTCTTATTGTAGCTGGGTCATGTGACCAACTCCCTGACCTCCAACTGACCCAGGACAGAAAGCCAGTAACTGCTCTATTCATTCCTATGGGAGCCTCACTTTCAGTCTCATAGGAATACATAGGGAATTAGACTTCCTGTCCACACATAAGTCTATGTGTGAGTTGGTGGGTCTAATTGCTGGTCACATGACACAGATAAGAAACTTCAGGATGATACAAGTCAAAAATTGACAAGAAGATTGGTAAGAAAATGACATTCACTACAGATTATATCATGTACATTTCTAGCAGGACATAGGGTTGGGCGATACACCGGTGATAACGATATACCGCGGTAATAAGAAACGGCGATATGGTGATATCACAGTTTCTTAATTGCCGCGGTATTTGAGTGACGTCATAGGGGTGGTCACACTTGCGCTGACCACTTCTAAAACATCCGTGTACGGCCGCTGCAGACATTACCTACCATTTCCCGCAGCAGCCGCCCTGAAGGCACAGACTTGTCTGACATAGCAGCGCTCCAGGGGAGAGGAGAAGGGCAATGTAAATAAACGTGAAGCAGCTTCCGGTAGAGAAGGTGTATGTGCGGGGCTCGCTGGCTGTCAGCTCAGGGGTGAGAGGTACAGAGGTCAGCTGTATGTACTGCATGCAGTAAAGTACGTGTGGTGCCAGTGTGTCAAGGCCGGCGAGCCTTATGTTGTGGCTGGGATTCTTTATGTGGTCAGTGTAATCATATTAGATCATTATTCTGCAGATGCCAGTACCACAGAGGATGGCACCTACTACAGACTATAGAGAGACACCACCATGGGAGGGCTACCTACAGGGTGATGTCTGCTTAATACCACCATACTGTGCCATAGTACTCTCTCTATACACCATATAATTACCATCATACTGCACCATAGTACTGCCTCTATACTCCATATAAATACCGCCATACTGTGCCAAAGTAGCGCCTCTATACACCATATAAATATCACCACACTGTCCCATAGTATACTCCCTCAATACACAGTATAAATACCACCATACTGTGCTAAAGTACTACCTCTATACATCATGTAGCTACCACAGTACTGTGCCCCTACACCATATAAATACCACCTTACTGTCAGCACTACAGATGGCGACCAGAACGGTTGCCAATGCACCTTAAAATTTGCAGATGGCGACATGACTTTTTAGTCTTGTTGCCATTTGCGACTGGGCCACTGCGCTGCTGCTGAATATTGCGGTGTGGCACGGGCGCCCATTTCCTGACCCGCCGCCGATCACAGACATATCATAGGCTCAAGGCCTAGAAGGCAGTAAAATCCCAGTGCAGGCGGGCGTGATTATGTAATAGCGCCCACCTATGCTGGGACGCAGAGCACGGATGTGTGCGTGTCTGCGACGCACCAGCCCCGACCGTACCAGCAGTGAGTGAGCGCCGGCGAAAGGAAACGGGTGAGTAAAAGATTTTTATTTTTTTTTTTTAAGTGTCAACTTTAGGGACATTACTGGCCGGAAGGAGGGCACTAGTGGGACATTATTGGCACTGGGGGCATTACTGGCAAGAAGGGGGGCACTGGTGGACATTACTAGCCGGAAGGCGGGAACTGGAGGACAACGTGAGGGGAAATTACAACTGTGGGGCATGTTACTACTGTCGGGGCAATTGGGGGGGGGGGGGGGTTACTACTGTGGGAGCAGTATGGAATGGAAATTACTATTGTGGGGACAGTATGGGGGGAAATTACTGTATTCCCCATACAGTATAACGCCCCCTTGTGGCCGCCCCATACAGTATAACGCCCCCTTGTGGCCGCCCCATACAGTATAACGCCCCCTTGTGGCCGCCCCATACAGTATAACGCCCCCTTGTGGCCGCCCCATACAGTATAACGTCCCCTTGTGGCCGCCCCATACAGTATAACGTCCCCTTGTGGCCGCCCCATACAGTATAACGTCCCCTTGTGGCCGCCCCATACAGTATAACGTCCCCTTGTGGCCGCCCCATACAGTATAACGTCCCCTTGTGGCTGCCCCCATACAGTATAATGTCCCCTTGTGGCTGCCCCCATACAGTATAACGTCCCCTTGTGGCTGCCCCCATACAGTATAACGTCCCCTTGTGGCTGCCCCATACAGTATAATGTCTCCTTGTGGCTGCCCCCATACAGTATAATGTCCCCTTGTGGCTGCCCCCATACAGTATAATGTCCCCTTGTGGCTGCCCCCATACAGTATAACGTCCCCTTGTGGCTGCCCCCATACAGTATAATGTCTCCTTGTGGCCGCCCCCATACAGTATAATGTCTCCTTGTGGCCGCCCCCATACAGTATAATGTCCCCTTGTGGCTGCTCCCATACAGTATAGCGTCTCCTTGTGGGCCCAAGTGTTTTTTCTACTAAATGGGCATTTATCGCGATAAATTTCTTAATATCGTTATCGTGGGAATATTTTTGATATCGCCCAACCCTAGCAGGACATGGAATAAAATGTTTGTCGGGAGTTCTTTAATTCAGTAGCTTTTCACAGCATAAACTATATCCAAGTCAATAAACAAGGATCCAGCTCAAAGAAATCCACAGGTTCACAGAAAAGCTGAAATATTAAAACAACTTTTATTTCAAAAGGTAAAACAGATATCAACATTGCTCACCACGAGCAGATATACATCATAAACCTACACGTCTCGCCAAAAGATATCATCAAAATAGAAAACCAGATGAATATATCATAGGGTAGACGGGGTTCCCGAGTTCAAAGGATATCCAGCCAGGGGTAGAGGGACTGACAATCCCTATTATGACTCCTGTCACTACCCCTCAGCCCAGAGACGAATCCTAAAGGTGGACACTCCCTGGTCTTGATCCTAACCTGTCTGACCCTTATCTCTCCCTAGAAAATTACCATAACACTAAGGCTACTTTCACATTAGCGGCAGGCCTGATCCGGCAGGTGAAGGGTGCTGCTGGATCAGGACTGCCGCAGCGACATGTGTGGCGCGGGAACCGCGTTCCGGCCCCACACATGTCACACAGTACATACATACACACACACATATACACAGACAAATACACATACATACTTACATGCTCCCGGCAGGTCTTCGGAGCGCCGGAGGAGCAGGACGGCTCGCACAGGTGACGATTCCCCACAGCGCCCTCTGCTGGGCGCCTGGTGGAATCGTCATCTGTGCGCGCCGTCCTGTCCCTCCAACGCTCTGAAGACCTGCTGGGGAGCATGTAAGTATGTATGTGTATTTGTATGTGTATATGTCTGTGTATGTTTATGTTTATGTGTATGTCTATGTCTGTATGTGTGTATGTGGTGACGGATCCGTCATGAACTCCATTGAAAGTCAATGGAGGGCGGATCCGGTTACCATTGTGGTCACACCAGACGGATCCGTCCCCATTGACTTTCTTTGGGGGTCATTCCGGATGGTGCGGATGCCTGGACCGGAGAGAAAACCGCAGCATTCTGCTTTTAGGAGCATTCCGTTGTCTTCAGTTCAGTTTTGTCCCCATTGACAATGAATGGGGACAAAACTGAAGAGTTTTATTCCAGTATTGAGCCCCTATGACGGAACTCAATACCGGAATTTTAAAACGCTAGTGTGAAAGTAGCCTAAAACGACGCATTTCCCCTCAACAGAGGTTCATCAGGGGATAATAAAGGGTAATTAAATCAGACACATGATTCATAAAGTCAGATACATGGTTAAACAGGGATGATCAAGATTAGATACATGATTAGATAGTACTAAAATGCCCAAGATTCTAAGGATAACTCAAGATTCATAATTAATCTGACCAGCAGTGACTCACCAATTGTGTTGGTCAGATATATAAACCATCAGACAGAAATGGCGATTCCAAAGCGTGACTAGCTAGGAGATATTAGAGACAACCTGGTGCTCATATCTCACCACACGTCAAGTTGCCATCTGATTGCCAAACTGCCCTTATTTTTCAATATTTGTATATGGGGCAATGCTGAATGATAAAGCCCATTAGGAATACAGACCTCACCTCATGCCAAACAGATGCGATAGGCATAATATATAATGCATGCAACATGCAATACACTGGTCTGAAGACCTCTTACATGAGTCCAGGGCGAGCAGCCCACATGTCCTAGGTCTGGAGGGTCTCTAGATGCTTTGGTTGATGTGGTGGGACCTGCGATAAGCGTCCTCCTGTTTAAATACAGGGCGCAAAGCCGCTAAATTTTTTTCTTCCTGTCCTTGAAGCGCAGGCAGGTTAGGATCGAGACCAGGGAGTGTCCACCTTTAGGATTCGTCTCTGGGCTGAGGGGTAGTGACAGGAGTCATAATAGGGATTGTCAGTCCCTTTACCCCTGGCTGGATATCCTTTGAACTCGGGAACCCCGTCTACCCCATGATATATTCATCTGAATAACTCAGCAGCGCTAATAAATGTTTAATTACATGCAATTACAGACGTCTTCAGATCCAGGTATGAAAACTGTAGATTATTCCTGGAACAACCTCTTTCATTTTGGATGAAAAAAAGGACCATTTTTCAAATCCGAAGTGTCACTTTGCAATAACTTGGGAATGATTTCATTTTTGCCAGCGATTTGGATACAGTTTTTTGTGACATTTGTTGACATATTGTACTTTATGTTCAGGGTACATTAAAGAAGAACTCCCGACAAAAATGTTATTCCATGTCCTGCTAGAAATGTGCATGATGTAATCTGTAGTGAATGTCATTTTCTTACCAGTGTCTGAATTTTTGACTTCTATCATCCTGAAGTTTCTTATCTGTGTCATGTGACCAGCAATTAGACCCACCAACTCACACAGAGACTTATGTGTGGACAGGAAGTCTAATTCTCTATGTATTCCTATGAGACTGAAAGTGAGGCTCCCATAGGAATGAATAGAGCAGTTACTGGCTTTCTGTCCTGGGTCAGTTGGAGGTCAGGGAGTTGGTCACATGACCCAGCTGCAATAAGAAGAGCGGTTTTTACTCACAGAAACAGTCACTGATAAGAAAATGACAATCACTACAGATTATATCATGCACCTTTCTAACAGGTCAGAAAATAAAAAGGTCAATATTTCTTCTTTAAGGTCAATATTTTATGTCTATACATGTAATAAAAATTAGGAATCTGTATTTATGAAATTGTGAAATTCTCGGCTTTTAAAGATGGATAGCCATCCCTGACAAGCTAGTGGGGTTACCCAAGACTACAACAACCCTCCCAGAGTGGCCATCATACTTACCTGGTCCTCACTACTCCATAGCCACCTCTTCATCTCCCTGCTAAGCTGAACTCAATATCCTGTTGACTGGAGGGCACATGACCAATCAGAGATGAAGAGCCAGCTGTGGAGCAATGGAGACCAAACCCAGTGGTGGGGACCAGGTAAGTATGATCACCACCGGGGGTCGGCCACTAAGGGATGTCTGTTATAGTCTTAGATAACCCCTTTAATTAATACATTTACCATGACTCCACTTTATGTTGGCATAAAAAAAAGTGCACTTTTATTTGAGGACGTTAAAAATGCAGTTCTAACTAAAGTTTAACAATTTCCAAAACCTTTTATTTATTAAGAGCCTATTCAGTTCTGAAGAAGATTCGGGGGGCTGATATATTAGAAACACACCATAAATCAGCCCATTTTAAAGGGATTCTGTCACCTAGATTTTGCATATACAATCGTTTATAGGGTCTGCCAGATCGCCTATAGTGTGTCCGCAATATACATGAATGCTTTAATTCAGAATATAGATTTTATCAATATGCAAATCACCTCGAAAAACAGACCAAGGGGCTGTTCCTAATTTCTTCCTTTGAGACCAGCACCGCTCCGCATCCCTAAGTCCCCTCCTAGCAACCCCGAAGTCACTTAGAGGACTTGGCGCGACCGCCTGTACTCCTGACGTAGGCACCCGCCTGGTCTTCCATAAGACTGTGCATGTGGCCCTGGTGCTGGTCTCCTTCAGAATTGGCGCAGCTGGGATCCAGAGACGTTAGGAACATAACCTTGGGCTCTTTTCAGAGGTAATTTGCATATTGATAAAATCGATTTTCTGAATAAACTAAAGCATTCACATATGGACAGCAGTCCTGAAAACATCTCGGCGCAGCTTTAAACACTGACCGCGAGGGAATAGGGTGGATGTGGACAGCCCCATGAAATGAATGGGTCCGCACCTGTTCCGCAAAATTTCGGAATGGATGAGGACCCATTCATACGGACATGAGAATGGACCCTAAATGACAAGTCTCTAAATGACTAATCTTATTCTATGGGTTGATACATTTGTGGCGCTAGTAAATTTACATTTTTATGCTTTACTTTTGCGTTATAAAAATCACATTTTTGCGTTGCCATGTTCTAACACCAATAACATTTTTGTCTGATGAGGCAGCCATGTAAGTGACTGTGTTTTGCGGGACGGGCTGTAGATATTATTGGTACAATTATGGGGGTAAATATGGCTTCTAGAACCATTTTTATTCTGTATTTGTGGAGGCGAACTAGTCAGTTAATCCTGTTTTTAATGGGGTTAATTGTATGGGGTAAATAACTTTATTCCCTGCGGTGATACTATTATGACGATGGCAAATTTATATAGTTTTAACGTTTATAAGTTTTACACCATTACTTTTTTTTTTTTTTAAGTTGTCTGTTTTGTGTGTGTTGCCATATTCTAGTAACCACGGCTTTTTAAAAAAAAAAAAAATTCTGTTGCTGGACCTGTACGAGAGTTTGTTTATTGCGGGAATTGTACAGGATGGACCATTTATATGGATACACCTAAATAAAATGGGAATGGTCGGTGATATTAACTGTTTGTGACACATTAGTATATGGGAGGGGGGAAACTTTTCAAGATGGGTGGTGTCCATGGCGGCCATTTTGGATCCAACTTTAGTTTTCTCAATGGGAAGAGGGTCATGTGACACATCAAACTTATTGAGAATTTCACAAGAAAAATGGTGTGCTTGGTTTTAACATAACTTTATTCTTTCATGAGTTATTTACAAGTTTCTGACCACTTATAAAATGTGTTCAAAGTGCTACCATTGTGTTGGATTGTCAATGCAACCCTCTTCTCCCACTCTTCACACACTGATAGCAACACCGCAGAAGAAATTCTAGTACAGGCTTCCAGTATCCGTAGTTTCAGGTGCTGCACATCTTGTATCTTCACAGCATAGACAATTGCCTTCAGATGACCCCAAAGATAAAAGTCTAAGGGGGTCAGATCGGGAGACCTTGGGGGCCATTCAACTGGCCCACGACGACCAATCTAGGAATGCTCGGACCTGAAACCCATAATGTGGTGGTGACCATCTTGCCGGAAAAACTCAGGGAACGTGCCACCTTCAGTGCATAAAGAGGGAAACACATCATCATGTAGCAGTTGAATGGCCCCCAAGGTCTCCCGATCTGACCCCCTTAGACTTTTATCTTTGGGGTCATCTGAAGGCAATTGTCTATGCTGTGAAGATACGAGATGTGCAGCACCTGAAACTACGGATACTGGAAGCCTGTGCTAGAATTTCTTCTGCGGTGTTGCTATCAGTGTGTGAAGAGTGGGAGAAGAGGGTTGCATTGACAATCCAACACAATGGGCAGCACTTTGAACACATTTTATAACTGGTCAGAAACTTGTAAATAACTCATGAAAGAATAAAGTTACGTTAAAACCAAGCACACAACTGTTTTTCTTGTGAAATTCTCAATAAGTTTGATGTGTCACATGACCCTCTTCCCATTGAAAAAAACGAAAGTTGGATCCAAAATGGCTGACTTCAAAATGGCCGCCATGGACACCACCCATCTTGAAAAGTTTCCCCCCTCCCATATACTAATGTGTCACAAACAGGAAGTTAATATCACCAACCATTCCCATTTTATTTAGGTGTATCCATATAAATGGCCCACCCTGTAGTTTCCATTAGTGCAATTCTGAGGTACATACAACATTTTGATCACTTTTTATTCAGTTTTTTTGTGAGGAGAGATGGCCTGTCTGACTTTTAAAAGCTCTGCCTTCAAACTCTTGACATTTCTAGAGGTTTCCAGATTAATATTTACCTTCTGAGTTGTGCATCTGTTCTTTGTGTTTCCGGCAATAGATCCTACGTGATAAGAAAAGAAAGTGTTCATTAAGATTTTAAGCTAAATAATAAAACGTGAATATGATCAATACATAAGGACAACCTAAATTTAGCTGCTTCAAACCATCTATGCAGCAACATATCGATGCCAACTGCAGTAATACTGGTCCAGCAGAAATCACTATGCAGAAATGAGAAGACACTACAGCACCTTATGATGTGCAAGATTTAGGCAGACACAGCAATTACCTTAAAGGGAACCTGTCACCTAGACCGAAAATAAACTGTTAGCAGTACCTTACTGTAGGGTCCAGTGTGAGGCAGATGCATATCTTTATAGGGACAAGCGATGCTTGTAACAGTGGAAAAGATGACAATTACTCTTACCGGTAATTTGATTTCCCGAAGTCTCCACAACGGCACTGATAGGAGCTTGAACCCGCCTCCAGAGGACAGGAAACAACAGCGGAAGCCCAAATAAAAAGACACCTCCTCCATCCATCTTCAGTTAGTATCAGAGACCGAAGACAGACAACATATAAAGAAAGAGCAGCCAACTATACAATAATATCAGTGGCTATATAACTTCTAATAAATGTGAAAACAATACCAACTAAATATAATAATAGCATGTGTGTTTTTTTTTTTTTTTTTTGGGGGGGGGGGGGGGGGGATTAACCCAGTGCCGTTGTGGAGACTTCGGGAAATCAAATTACCGGTAAGAGTAATTGTCATCTTTCCCTATCGTCTCCACACCGGCACTGATAGGAGAGATATCAGAGATCCACTAGGGAGGGACCACTGCCGAAAGGACTTTACGTCCAAATGCAAGATCCTGATTGGACATGACATCAATCTTGTAATGCCTGAAAAAGGTCATGGGATTAGACCATGTGGCAGCCTTACAGATTTGGTCTATGGATGCTGCTCCTCGCTCTGCCCAAGAGGCGGACAAAGCCCTGGTGGAGTGAGCTTTTACACATAATGGGGGAGCCAGGCCTTTTTCTTCATAACAGAGGATGATGGTAGCTTTGATCCAACGTGCTATGGAAGCTTTAGAAGCCCCTGATCCTTTGTTTTTGCCTTGAAATTGCAGGAGAAGGTGATCCGACTTCCTAAAGGAGTCTGTTACTTCCAAGTATTTTAAAAGACATCGCCTGACGTCCAGGTTGTGATATTCTCTTTCTTGCTGAGAGGTGGGGGAGGCACAGAAAGATGGTAATATAATGTCCTGCTGGCAATGGAACTTGGAGAACGTTTTTGGTAAGAAGGCCGGGGAATGACGAAGAATGACTCTGTCATCCAGGACAGAAATATAAGGCTGTTTACACGAGAAGGCCTGGATCTCACCGATCCTCCTTGCGGTGGTGATGGCGATGAGGAATGTAGTCTTGAATGTTAACAATTTGATAGATAGGTCTGAGATTGGCTCAAAGGGGTGAGACATGATGACTGAAAGGACTAGACTCAAGTCCCAGGGAGGAACATGCACAGAAAAACAGGGTCTTAATCTACTTGTTCCCTTTAAAAATCTAATTATTAACGGGTTTTCAGCCAACCTAATGTCCAAAAAAGCGCTTAATGCTGACACCTGGACTTTTAGTGTATTGGTTCTCAACCCCTTATCAAAACCTGCCTGGAGAAAGTCTAAAACTAATCCTATATCCAGAGGCTCAAGGGGGTCCCATCTGATACCTGCGAAGGTTAAGAAAGCTTTCCAGAAACGTAGATATATTTTGGAAGTAATTTGCTTTCTACTATGCAGAAGTGTAGAAATAACTGCGTTAGAAAATCCTCTTTTCTTCAACAATCCCCGCTCAATCTCCAAGCAGCCAACTGGAGTACATGAATCCTTGGGTGCCGAACTGGGCCCTGCTGTAAGAGGTCCGGGATCCGGGGTAGCATCCAATGTTTCTCTATTGCAAGAGCTTGTAGAAGGGGAAACCAAGCCCTCTTGGGCCAGTAAGGGGCGATTAAGATTACTTGAGCCCCTTCCTTCTTGACCTTCATGAGGGTACGTGGAATTAAAGAGAATGGAGGAAATGCATAAAGTAGCCCTTCTGGCCATGGTAGTGAGAGGGCATCCATCCTGTCTGGAATCTTTTGGTGGCAGATTGAGAAGAAATGTTTTACTTTCTTGTTCTGTGGAGAGGCAAATAGGTCCCAGACCGGAGGTCCCCATCTTTGCACTAACTGGAGAAAAACTTCCTGGTTTAATGCCCATTCGCGCTCTCTTACTGTCTGCCTGCTGAGATAGTCCGCCAAGGTGTTCTCTTCCCCTTTTAGATGTAGAGCCGATAGAGATCTCACATTGCTCTCTGCCCATCCGAAGATCCTCCTGGATACTGCTGAAAGAGAGCGGCTCCTTGTGCCTCCCTGCCGATTTAAATAGGCAACTGTGGTGGAATTGTCGGAAAACACCTTCACATGTTTGTCCAACAGGATTGGTTGGAGTTCTTGTAGTGCGTTCCAGACTGCCATCAATTCTCTTAGGTTCGAGGAGGAAGATGAAATTTCTGGAGTCCAGACGCCTTGTACCGCCAAGTCTAGAGCATGAGCGCCCCAGCCTCTGCCGCTTGCGTCCGTGGTGACAGACACCACATTCTCCGGGCGCCACAGGACCCCTGCTTGAAGATGTCTTCTTATTACCCACCAAGCTAAGGACTTTTTTACTTGGAATGGGATGGTTACAGATCTTTCTAGGGCGGTCTGGCTTCTGTCCCAGGTGGTCAGGAGAAACATTTGTAAGCATCTGGTATGGGCTTGGGCCCAGGATACTGCGGGTATGGTGGAGGTTAGGAGACCCAGGAGGCGCATGATCTCTCTCAGGGTAACTCTGTGCCTTACACGGAATTGGTTTACCGCAGTCACCACTTTTTCCTGCTTCTCCAAGGGAAGAAAGGAGCATGTCTTCTGAGAATCTAACAGGACTCCTAAGAACACCCTTTGCTGGCTGGGACATAGCTTTGATTTTTTTATGTTTAACATCCATCCTAACGAGAGAAGGGTCTGCTTTAGGATTTCCATGTGGCTGACTAGCTGCGAAATCGAGTCTGCCGCCAGGAGTAGGTCGTCTAGGTAAGCGATCACCAGGATACCTTTTTGATGTAGATGACCTACCACCTCTCCCATGATCTTTGAAAATATCCGAGGGGCGCTGGAGAGCCCAAATGGAAGAGCCTGGTATTGGAAATGGGAGAGCTGACCTTTCAGGAATATCGCGAACCGAAGGTACTTCTGGTCTTCGTGGCGAATTGGCACATGATAATATGCGTCCGCTAGATCGATCGTGATCATGTAGCAGTTCTGGGAGAGGAGATTTATAGCAGATTTTATCGTCTCCATCTTGAACTTCCTGTACAGGACATATTTGTTCAGGAACTTCAAGTTGAATATCATCCTGAACTTGTCGCTTGGTTTTTTTATGAGGAAGAGAGGGCAATAGACACCTCTGGTTAATTGTTCCTCCGGGACAGGCACAATGACCCGTTTGGCCAGTAACTCCTCTACTTCTGATTCCAGAGCTGACTGTTTTGAGGGATCTGGTAACATTTTGTTTATCATATACCTTTCCGGTGGTCTGGAAGAAAACTCTATTTTGAAGCCTGAGATGATTTGCTCTATAACCCAGGGGGAGGCTTTTATGGATTCCCAGGCTTGACCGAACTGGATGAGCCTGCCCCCTACCGGATACATGGCGTCATTGGGATTTCTTTGTAGTGGCTTCTGAATTAAACAGAAACCCCTTGCCTTTGCCTCTAGAGGCCTGCCATCTAGAGGAATCTCTTTTTTTCTGGTCTTGCCTGAACTTCCCCTGGGAGCGAAAATTCCTCCTTTGTTGAAAAAACCTAGACTCAGTGGGAAATCCTTTTTTCTTGTCTGAGGCTTTATCAAGAATGTCGTCTAGAGAGGAACCAAATAGACGATCACCTTCACAGGGTATAGCACAAAGGCGGCTTTTAGATCCCGCATCCCCAGACCAGGACCTTAGCCAGATGGCTCTACGAGTGGCATTGGAGAGCGCAGTAGATCTAGCAGATAGTTTTACTAAGTCCGCCGAGGCATCGGCCAGGAAATTAGAGGCTTGTTTTAGGACCGGTAGGGAGGCAATTATCTCATTTCTAGGAGTCCCTGCTGACAGGTGGTTTTCCAGCTGATTAAGCCACAGGGATAAGGATCTGGCCGTGCAGGTGGCGGCAATGGCAGGACGAAACATTGCCGCCCCCGTCTCCCAGGACTTTTTAAGGAGCCCCTCACACTTCTTGTCTATGGGGTCCTTCAAAAGTCCCATATCCTCAAAGGGGAGCGAGGATTTCTTGGAAATTCTCGCCACTGGGGCATCAATTCTGGGAGTTTTGTCCCAAGTGTCACAATCTGCGTCACAGAAAGGGTATTTACGTTTGAAGGCTCTAGATATATTAGCTCTTCTCTCAGGGTCTTTCCATTCTCCTGCAATAATTTTTTTGATATTTTCATGGACGGGAAAGACGCGTTTTTTCTTCTGTCCCAGCCCCTGAAACATCTGATCCTGTACGGACATTGGCTCCCTCACATCCTCCAATTTCATGGTTGCTCTGACGGTCTTTAATAAAGATTCAGTGTCGTCAGGAGAGCATAATGGACGCCCAGAACCCTCCTCTGAAGAATCTGAATCATTGTCGGATAGGAGTTCCCCTTCATCTATCTCCAACACATCTAGAGGAGGTTCAACCGACTTAGAGGAGGACGGGCGAGGGGAAGATGGTATAACGCGCTGATCAATAGCTGAATTAACCTCTTCCCTGATGAGAGATCTTAAATTGTCCAGGAAGGAAGGTGATTCCTCCGTCACCACTTTCTCTGTACATTTTGAACACAACGGTTTTTTATAAGCATGGGAAAGGGTCTTTCTACAGACAGCACACTTTCTTTTTGCTGGTTCACCACTTGACGTTTTAGCTGATGCAGACTCTCTGGCCTAAGAAAACAGAGCCAGAGAGAAGGTCAGAGCCAGGCAATTAACACTCAGGTGGTGAGTCAGGACCAACACATGGAGGAGGTCACTTACCGGGCTGAGGGCTTTGCAGGGATCCGCAGGTCTGCGAGAGGCATCTTGCTCAGTGGAGGACATCCTGGGTGTCAGAAGGTGCAAGTAACACACCTTCAGCCGGGAACACAGCAGCATTTTAAATGCTGTGACCCGGGCACCTCAGGCACCGCCCCCCACGCCTCCGGAGCGCACGCCGCCGCATCCAGGAACCTCCGGCTCATCTAGATGACGTCACCACGCCGGAAGTGACGCCCGGACGCGGCGTTCAAACGCGCTGTATACGGGAATCCTCCTGCCCACAGAGGATTCCCCACCTGCGCCGGAACCTTCCGATCCCCTCCGCAACAGCGGGGCCGCCCGGGGATGCCCAGAAGCGGGACTTACACCGGAGGGACGGAGAAGGAGAGCCCGCGCTCCACCCGCAACCTCCGTCCCCTGCTCAGCCCTCCCGAGGTAAGACCCCGGGGAAGGACACAGGCTGAGCGAACAGTTCTTCTGCCGGCACTGGCAGGACTTCCACTTCTTGTCCGGAGGGCAGGAAACAACAACTGAAGATGGATGGAGGAGGTGTCTTTTTATTTGGGCTTCCGCTGTTGTTTCCTGTCCTCTGGAGGCGGGTTCAAGCTCCTATCAGTGCCGGTGTGGAGACGATAGGGAAATCAATCTTTTATTCCTGCAGCGCGCGCTCTCCTGCGTCATCCTGAAGTCAAGGGGGCAGCGGCCTAGTTTCTCCAAGTCAAGCTAGCCACTCCCCTCTTGTAAGTGACTGACACTTCTGCCGTTGGCCGGGAATCGTGCAAGTCTCGCGCATGAGTTCATGCGCGATCCCGGCTCCGGCTGTTCACATCGCCGGCGCTTTTCCCATTACAGCGCATGCGCCGCATCGGCAAGCCAGAGGTCACGCTCACCCATAGGGAACGCACGCCCGGGCGGTGCGACGCTAACAATGACCCCTTGCGTGCGGCGGGCGCGCTCTGGCAAGCGCGATCGCTTGCCGATGCGGCGCATGCGCTGTAATGAGAAAAGCGCCGGCGATGTGAACAGCCGGAGCCGGGATCGCGCAGGAACTCATCGCACACCGCGCATGCGCAAGACTTGCGCGATCCCCGGCCAACGGCAGAAGTGTCAGTCACTTACAAGAGGGGAGTGGCTAGCTTGACTTGGAGAAACTAGGCCGCTGCCCCCTTGACTTCAGGATGACGCAGGAGAGCGCGCGCTGCAGGAATAAAAGATTGATTTTCCACTGTTACAAGAATCGCTTGTCCCTATAAAGATATGCATCTGCCTCACACTGGACCCTACAGTAAGGTACTGCTAACAGGTTATTTTTGGTCTAGGAGGTGACAGGTTCCCTTTAAAGGGGTCATATCACTTCAGCAAATGTCATTTATCAAGTGCCTTAAAGGGGTTGCCTCATCTCAGACAATGTAGCCATGACCCCTGACAACTAGTAGTGTATAATGAATCCAGCCAGCACAGGAGGCAATATGGATAATAACAATACATTAGTAAGAGCCTTGTATTAACTTTCTCTACATGATAATTTGCTAATATGAGACAACACCTTTGGGGGCCGATTGACTTTTTTTTTAACAACAAAAATCTGAATTCAAGTGCCCACCACCAACCATGGATGCAGGTGACAAAGAGGCGCAGTAGGCAGCATAAATAGACAGATTTGGTTCACCTTTAAAATACATACTGAATTACAAAACGTAGACAAGAAACAGATCTAGAAACGAGGATACTTGTGTATGAATACCATGAAGAATTCTTACACTGATACAAAACAGCACTAGCTATTCCTTCTACAATTATACCTCCTGTCCTGCGCTAGCCCCAGCATGCAGTTCAAGGATTTTTTTTTTTTGCCATAGCAGCTTTTATTATGTGATCACCAACTACTGCAACCTTTAGGAAGATTTGTCCTTACAGGTATATTCCTTGTGATGGGTTTTCCTGTATCTGGGCTTTATCATGAAGAGCGCAGTGATAGTGATAGGTCTTGTGACAAGTCTTCACCTCACACCCAATCGTTGCACCAGGACAGTGACACAAAGTGCACATCTAGGAAGACAACCAGAAAGAAAGACATTAGAGAAACATGCAGAGCAGGGTCTACTGAGGTCATGGGGGCGACACTGAACTATATCATCCCACTTGCTACTCTATGGGCACCTGTGTATAAAGGAAATATTCATATATGCATCTTTATGTTTTAGTTTAAAGGGGTTGGACCACAAAAAAAAAAAAAAAAAAAAAAAAATCTAGTGTTCAAACCAGCACCTGGATCTGAATACTTCTGCAATTGCATTTAATTAAAAAATTAGCATAGCTAGTGAGTTATTCAACAAAATGTATCTGTATAGCGCCACCTGCTGTTTTTTTTTTTTTTCCTATTTCTTTGTCCTGCTCACCGAGATGGCCGCACATGCTCAGTTTCATCTTTCAACTGCATCCTGAGTGATAGGGAGAGAGCTCCAGCAGAAGGGACACGCCCCCTGAGCTGAAGCAGAAAAGACACTCCCCTTGAGCTGTCAGCTTGATATAAATCCAGCAGAGCAATGAATGTGGAGATCTGTGTCCATGTAAGGTACAGGGTTGGTTCTAGATGTGTTATAAATATTATCATGTATTATATGAGGTACAGTTTTAATTTTTTACATTTATCATAGAATAACCCTTTTAAATAATAACCAGCATTCTCAGGGCCCACTGCAGATAGGCAATGGATGCTGGATTTTTAACACATTAAAGCCTCATAAAAACAGAAGAATTGTGTGCACAGAGGAGCTGTTCACACTGGGTGCCAGTACACGGTGCTCAGAACATGTGCAGATCATCTTCCCTTAAAGGGAACCTGTCAGCTCCAAAACACCCCCTGAACTAGAGTAAGCGTTGTACAGTGTAAGTGATGCTGAATCTGAATATGTAAGTTTTATCTTCATACTCACTTCCATTCAGACGCTGTGCTCCCACAAACCTGCAGTAAAATGCATTGAGAGGACTCTTCTTTGAGTCCTCTCCATTATGTGAGTGAGCACTGGAGTCCAGTGAGTGCATTTTACTGCAGGTTTGTCGGAATGGAAGTGAGTACGAAGATAAAAATTACATAACCGGACTCGATGTCACTTACACTATACAACGCTTACTCTAGTTTTGAGGGTGTTTCAGAGCTGACAGGTTCCCTTTAAGGCAATATTTCTAACAGATAATGCTAGTAGACGTAATTCAGGGACAAGATTACTACGGACGCTGTCCATGATTCCCATAGGACTTCAGGGAAAAGCAGAGAATGAGTGAAGTATAAAATCTTTATTTAAACTTTGCCAGTTATTCATAGTTAGAATAAAAAAATACTTTATACTGCAGTCATGCTCTGCATGTTCCCAGTCTCTACATGGAAACAGTGGGCAGTGGCAATACAAGTCTCCATTTGTGCTCTGATCGGTTTGGCAGGATGCTGTTGGTGGACAACTCAGTTTGAAGCTCATTCATATCCTTAGGATTTGGTCTGATGATTAAGATGAATCTCATGGAGCTGTGCCCTAAGGTAGCACAATGGCCCCATGAGTGCATATACACATGTGATCACTGCAACTACACCACTGTTCTCCAATGAATCCATAGAGAAAGCATTTCTCACTTTTTTCACCCTCTTTAGAGCTTCTGTTCCTTAAAGGGGTTGTCCGGATTCGGAGCTGAACTCGAACATACCCACAATTTCAACCACTCAGCCCCCGGATATGAGCATTGGGGCATTTCATGAGCTCTGGTGCTCTCCTTTGCCTTGTGCTGTGCAAAGGCTTTTTTTTTTTTTAGGAGATCCGGTGACATCACCGGCACTAATGGACGGGCTTTAGAACTGCCCTAGCCTGTAAAACGGCTAGGGCATGGCTAAACCAGGCCATCAGGCTGGTGGACGCCTCTGCCCTGCAGTGTGTTATTATAAAACAAAAAAACCCTTGCCCTGTGCGATCCAGCGCAGGGCAAGGGAGAGCATCATAACAAGGGGGCTGCCTGGGTGAAATTCTGGGTATGTCCAGATTCAGCTCTGAGATTACAATTTACAGCCTCTATATGGGATCTGAGATATATTAGGGCCCAACATGATCTATGTACAGACATGTAGTACCAAGGCCCATCACTACGCACGCTCTGTAGATGCAGTACTACTGCTTATTCTCTGCCGTCAGCGGTATTCAGCATTCTGTCCAAGCAGCAAATATTTATCATGCAGATTTTCTTGCCCATTTTACAAGTTTCATTGCACAGTCTGACTAAAATACGTATTAGATTTAATAGTACGATACAAAAATGTGTATGCTGTATATATTTTTTTTTAAAGGTTAACATACCAGTTTCTTGCCCCTTCTCAATTCCTTCTGTATGTCTTCTATAGAAAAGCCACCGAGGTTTTCACTGTCAGATTGTGAAGATACAAGTGCAGAAGAAAACAGCTAGAGAGATAAGGAAATTGTATCATTAGTCTCATTGTTGGGAAGTGTACTATACTCCAACTACACAAAGCCTAACAGGAGATATAACCTATGACAGCCTGACACGTTTCATGCTTCGGACACATCACTTACACATATAGAAAGGGTAAATGACGGCAAGAAGTGTTTTCCTCAAGAATTGATACCAACCAAACATCTATGGTGTGCTGCCACCTTCTGGTTGTTGGACATCAGCAGCTGCCCGCATTCCTTCTCTCTGTTTGACCTGCAGAATCCACATTTACGTTGCCGCAGCGCTCCTTTTTTCTGTCCAGAAGAGCCCGACATGATCTGCAGCTCACTATGACAAGTTCACAAAATACTAGAGAAAGGAACAAGAAAAAAAAACACAAGTGAAAAATAAAATACGCTATTGTGTCATGAATTCAATTTTTGATGAGTAAGGCTGAGTTCACATCAGCATATAGCCTTTCCGTTCTCCTGCAGGAGGATGGACTCATAGCTGAGCCGACCGGAGCCTATGGGCCCCGTAGACTATAATGGGGTCCGTTAGGTTTCCGCTCAGAGGAAGATTTTTGAAGCGGAGACTACAGTCCTGTGTGCACACTTCAAAAAAATCGTCTTCATTATAGTCTATGGGGCCGGTAGGCTCTGTCCTGCTCAGTTATGTGCCGAATCCGTCCTTTCCACTCCTATAACAGTGAAGTAAGGATGAACGCTGATGTGAAGTCAGTCTTACCGGGAGATACTGCCTCTAAGATCTGCAGGCTTCCCTTTCCCATCACGCTCTAACAGAAGGACAGGAGGTAGTCCTGGCAGCCTCACCTATTACAAGTGATGTTCCTGCGCTCCCCTTCATGGGACATGGTGGATTAGGAGAGGGACTAAGCTCTCACACAGAGGATTTTTTGCACGCACCACTGTTCATTAAGCCGTAGACATTTTTGGATTACCAAAATGCATCAAGTAGTGGCATGTCCCATCTTGGCACAAAAACACCGGCGAGCAGATTATCTGCATAGAATAGGGTTACAGCCACAGGCTGGTTCACGGCATAAAAATACAAAACCGCAGCAGAACCACAAGGATCAGCCTTGGGATTTGGTGGTTAAAGGGTTTCTGTCATCAGATTTGTGCCTATAAAACCGGTTGTCATTTGCAACGTGCAAATGACACCTGATGGCAAATCTGTTAATCATATAGTAAATAATTGCGCCGTTTTTGAGATATTTAATCTTTTTAATATGCAAATTAACCTTACTAGGTGCAGGGGGCGGTACCTGCACCTAGTAGCGCACTGTGCAGGCGCGGGATTTCGGCCAATCAACAAAACGGAGGTGTGTTTAGAGGTGGGGAAACGGCACTACTAGGTGCAGGGTTACCGCCCCCTGCACCTAGTAAGGTTAATTTGCATATTAAAAAAAGATTAAATATCTCAAAAACGGCACAATTATTTACTATACGATTAACAGATTTGCCGTCAGGTGACATTTGCACGTTGCAAATGACAACCGGTTTTATAGGTACAAATCTGATGACAGAAATCCTTTAAAGGGAACCTGTCATCTCCGAAACACCCCCTGAACTAGAGTAAGTGGTGTATAGTGTAAGTGATGCTGAATCTGAATATGTACGTTTTATCTCATATTTACTTCCATTCAGACGCTGTGCTCCCACAAACCAGCAGTAAAATGCACTCAGTGGACTCCGGTGCTCACTCACATAATGGAGAGGACTCAGAGTCCAGTGAATGCATTTTACTGCTGGTTTGTGGGAGCACAGCGTCAGAATGGAAGTAAATATGAAGATAAAACGTACATATTAGGATTCAGCATCACTTACACTATACACCGCTTACTCTAGTTCAGGGGGTGTTTCGGAGGTGACAGGTTCCCTTTAAGTAAGCTCCAGTGATCGCCACGACTTCTTCATACATCTAACCATAGGGGTCTCAGGAGCCGGACTCTGCACCAATCTCATACTGATGACCTATCCTGAGGACAGGCCATCGGTATGTAAACCTTTAAAAGGGGGTGTCCAGGATTTTAGAAGTGATGGCCCATTCTCGGAACAGTCCATCACTATCTGATCGATGGGGGTCTGACTCTCCACATCTCCACCAATGAACTATCCCGCAGCTGCTCCAGATCTACACAGCTCCATCTATTGTGTAGTGGTCACTGCAGCACTGCTCCCAATGAAGTGAATGGAGAAGCTCCGCAGTAACCAGCTCCATCCACTGCATTATGGACAGTGTTATTCCGGCAGCAAATCTACTGTAAAGCGGATTGGCAGGGGAGTGCGGTGTCGGACCCCCAACCAATCAGATATCCATGGTTCATTCTCAGGATAGGCCATCACTTGTAAATCCTGGACAACCCCTTTAAGCTTTGTTCACATCTGTATTGTGGTTTCTGTTAATATATAATGAAACTATTGAAAGCCACTATGCTGTTCTGGATACATCACGACAAACCCTTGACTTATAAAGGGGTCACTCAGGTTTTATAAAGGCGTCTACTGTTACAGACTAGAACATGGCGCTGCCTGCAGTGCTATCCTTCATTTAACAACAGACGCCCCTAACAGTCCCTGACGGAGGTGTCCGCAGAGCCGCGTCTGCTTTATGTGCCATAAATATGTGATTGGTGGGGATGTAACCGTTGTTACCCCTGCTGATCGTGAGCGGCGGTGCCCATTCCTGTTCTCAGCACAGAGGTGGCAGAACATCACTACAGTGGATGGAAAACGAAGGAACAGTCAGGCTCCTCCATCAGCCCTTTCCTTATCTACCATAACCAGTAACCAAACCTATGACGTCAGCTGGGGACCCCTCAGATCAAGGATGAGCACCGAGTGATGTGGGGGTCCCAGTGGTCAAATGTTAACTCCATTCAACGGGCTTTTAATATTGATGACCTGTCCTCAGGATAGGTCATCAATATCAGATAAGCGGGGGTCCGACACCCCGCCAATCAGCTGTATGAAGGCATGTGTGTACCGTCTCCCTTCCTGCTCATTGCTGCTATGTCTATAGCAAGCAGGAAGAGAGACTGAAGATGGTAAGAGCGCCTTCCCTTCATACAGCTGATCGGCTGGGTGCCAGACCTCTGTCGATCTGATATTTATGACCTGTCTCCATTTACAGCCCTCTATATACCAGGACTGTTACCTGGCAACCAGCACAGCAGCCAGTGGGTGACTACTATGGAGCTCTGTACTCCTGGGGGGTGGGATCGGTAGGTCACCCTGCAGTCTGGTGGCACATGTGACAACCTACGAGAAGCGTGCCGCTCTGGTGTCATGCCCAGCTGTGTACCCCTAGCCATATGGCAGCACTATCATTATAGACATGAAGTGACAACTCCAGCTATGGGCCCCTGCTTACATCTGTCACACAGGGCTCCATCCCCCCTGGATAAGAAGCTGGGTATGAGGGGCCCCACTAGACAGTCAGCCCCCCTACAACCCCCAGGAGCCCGCCCTCAGTGTACCTCCCGGCTGCCAGCCTGCACAGCACCCCCACCAGTGATGCATTCTACCCCTCATGTTCTTCTCCCACAGCAGGCTCCGGTGGGAGTCACAGGCTGCCCGGCCTCCGGCGTCTCTACAGGGGACGGCCTGTGAAGCCCTGACACTGCGGCACATAAGCCCCGGGGTCCCTCCGCCTGCCTCCGGCCCGCACTCACCCTCTGAGACCCGCTCCCTCTTGCCAGCACTGTCACTCTTATTCCAGGAACAGCGCCGTAATCTCTAGTGTTTGTTTCCTTTCATTCGAAGACGCACGACGTGGTGACGTCACGCCAACGGCGGGAAGAACCGTCACACGCCCCCTGTACGCACGCCGCGCATTAACCCCTAACTGCCCGCAGGCAGGCGCTGATTACGTGCCGCCTTGTGCCTGGGAGAGAACATGAGTCACTGGTTCTGTATAAAGCGTTAGTCAGACCGGGAAATCCCCGACCACAGTGCTAGTGCCCCTCTTAACCCCTTAATGACCAGACTGGTCGTGCCCTATATGACTAATAGTGGCAATCGGTAATGGCAGCTAGTGCACTGATCTCAAGGCATATAGGCTTCATCCTGGAAGATCTCCCTAGTTACATGGTAAGGGCCCCTTCTCATAGGTCCATGGTTGGTACCAACAGTGCAGACACATTGGCATCAATAATGTAGTAGCGATCATTCATTCCCATTCAGAAGTAATGACTGCTGCATGTAAATGCAGTTAAAGGGGTTGTGTCAAGTTTGCAGGTCTTCTCTTATCCATAGGGTAGGGGATCACTAACTTACGTCTGGAGGTCCGACCACTTAGACCCCAATCCTGAGAACAGGGGTTCGGTTCCCCTGATCTGATGGAGCGGCAGGTCAGGCATGCGCCAGGATGCGCTATACATTCTCTATGGGACCGCCAGAAATAGGAAAGCTCTGTACTTGACTATCTCCGGCAGTCCCACAGAGAATGACTAGAATGACCGGAGGGACTGGAACCCCATTTCTGGGAACGAGGGTCCTGGTCAGTATCCTGTAGATAGGGGATAACTTGTAAACTTGACACAACCCCTTTAATGAGTGGGTAATGTTCTGGAGTAGGGATGAGCGAACTTCTGTTTTCAAGTTCGGTGTACAAGCTTTGGGTTATCTAAGAATTCTGTTATGGGTTCTGCCACCATGGACCATAATGGAATTCTTAGATAACCCGAACCCTGAAAACAGAAGTTCGCTCATCCCTACTCTAGAGCAAACAAATCATTCCATATCATCATCCTGTGCAGTGACCCATGTAAAGGGGCCCTTATCCGGGCCAGATTTCCAGGCCCTATATATATATATATATATATATATATGCATCTGCTCTGAGAAAATCGTTTTTTCAATGCACTTTTGGCCAGTTTTCACAAAGAGGTTTCACTGTATTAGGGAAAATACAGATTGGATGCGGACGAAAAATACCCTAAGTGCTCATGCACACGACCGTGGATTTGGTCTGTATCGGATCCGCATTTTTTGTAGTTCAGATGCAGACCCATTCATTTCAATGGTGCCGCAAAAGATGCGGACTAGTGTTGCTATTGACCTTGGCATCTGAGGTATGACTGGGATCAGGGTCATCTCCAATCCTGGTCACTGCCATCGGTTCTCCGCTGTATTAGGGCTCATGCACACAACCACACGTATTTTGCGGAAATGAACATCTGGCCCCTAATAGAAGAGTCCAATCCTTGTCCGTAATGCCGACAATAATAGGACATGTTCTATTTTTTTTTTTTTTTGCGGAAAATACAGAAATGGAATGCACACGGAGTAACTTCCGTTTTTTTTTTTTTTTTTTGCCGACCCATTGAAATGAATGGTTCTGCGTATGGTCCGCCAAAAAATAAACAGAACAGACACGAAAAGAAAATACGTTTGTGTGCATGAACCCTTATATATACACCTTTTGAGTCCGCTCCATGCATCCTTTTAACGCAAATGACACACACATACATGATTTTGCATTAAGGGGTTAAATTGCTGCCATTTTTTATGTAATGATGGTTCCATGTGATATAGATACGAAGGTTAGGCTTTAGCCTACTAAGTCTTCATATCTTGTCTGTCCTCGGTTTGGTTGCAATTCAGCTTTGACCTGGGACCTCACATCCGTAATCTGAGAAACACTGGTTGTCAGGGACATGCTGTCTGATAACCCTATTGAAAAGACTTCTGGTGGGCACTAGTTATATTCCGTCAGTTTTTTGTTGTTTCTGGCAGGAAGAATAGTGTAGTATGGTTCACAATGCACAAGCATTGGCGGTGTGCACTCCGATCTGCAAGATACGGCGGAAGATAGGACATGTCTTAACTTCAGTGGTGCGAAGGCACAGACCCGAAAGCCCACTGAAGCACTTTGTAGTGTTTCCGCGGGCTTCTAATCCGTGTCGCCGCACTTTAGCCGTATCTTGAGGATCGCAGACCCATTGAAGTCAACGGGTCTGCATCTGCAGCGCATAGTGCATGCGGCCGGCGCCCATATATTGCAAAACCGCCGTTACATTTGTGGGCATCAGCTCTTATACGTCAAAGATCCTGTAAGAACAGAAACTGTGAGCCACTCTGAACACAACACTATTGGTACGGGTAAGGCCCTGTTCTCACAAGGTATGACAGATACGTTTTCACACAGGTCACAGTAAACCCTGAGGAATCGTAATGGCCAATAATAGATTACTAGAATACTAGGTTTCCAGGATTTTTGATATCACGAATAGTTCTGTAGACTGCAATATTCTTGATATCAAAAAGCAATGGAAACTTGAAGGCTATGGAAAAAATTTGTTTTTTTGTGGGTACTTTAAAGGGGGTTTTCCAGGACATCAATGTCTGATTGGTGGGGTTCTACTACTGCCAATTTGCCGTTCAGCTGTTCACAATGGCCTGAAATGTCCCATCCCTTGGTTGCATGGACTTTCTGAAGCTCAGTCCCACTCCAGTCAATGGCATTGAGCTGCAATACCAAGCACAGCTGCTGTATGTATGGTACTAGGGTTGCACCGGGTATCGAATTCTCGATACCCAGTCGATACTTTTGTCCCGGTATCGATATGATACCCGGATTTGCGCGCTCCATGTTCCCTCAGCAGCACAGGGGAGAAGGAAGTCTCCCCCTGTGCTGCCGCTGCCACCAATGAGAAGAGGAGGGGAGGGCTGTGGCCACTGCGCCACCAATGAACATTACTATCATTTATACAAGTACAGGGGCGGATGGCGGCTATGTGATCCTGCGCCGGCAGAACTGTCAGAAAGGGAGCTGCGATACACTGCAGTTAACCCCTCAGGTGCGGAATGCACGCAGCTTTTTTTTGTAGTTTTTATTTTTTTCGCGTGGTATCGAATGGTATCGAGTATCGCGATACTTTTTTATGGTATCGAAACCGAATCAAAATTTTGGTATCGTGACAACCCTATATGGTACTGTGTTTTGTATACTATGAGGAGGCTGCACCACTTGTCCAAGCATTGCGGTCTCTTCAAACATCTAGTTGCCAGAGGTTCCGGGAGCCAGACCTCCACCAGTGATATTGATGACCTAATTCAATATTTATTACACGGAAAACCCCTTTAAGTTAGAAAAGTTTTACTAAGCTTGACGCATTCACTGTCATAGTGTAGTGACAGATCTGCTAATTTCAGCGGTCTGTCACCACTGTGATGGCGGTCAGTACTTTTATAATACTGATCTGCAGAAGCCTCCAGCCTGCGAAAGAGATGAGTCTAATGCCACACACTATGGGGTTCGGCAGGTCAGTACTATAAAAAAAACACACAAAAAAAACCAAAACACTATGCCATCACAGCAGTGACAGTGAGGGCAGCATAGTGCAACTGACAAGTTCCAGTGACACTCTGATATGCAGTTTATTACTTGCTCCTAGTTTCAAACTTTAATCATGCAAACATCCTAGTAATGCAAGCTGAATGTGAGGTCTGTGTGTCCATGATGTTGCCGTCTTCCCTAGCTCTCACTTATGAGCACAGCTCTTTCTTGGTGCTGACAAACACTGATGGTGAGTGTATGGTTTTCCCCCTCTCTCCCCCTGCAGAGTCTGCTGTGGGTTCTCTTCACTCTCTTTAAAATGCACTACCCTCTGCAGACTGTCCTGTGTGTACTCTCCTCCCAAACTATACTCTGAACACAATACAGCCTGTGTGATCTGCCCTCCCCAAAGAGTAGGATGCTCAACTCTCTGGTCCACCCTGTAAATCCTCCTCCTCCTTGTTGGTCTCTCTAATAACAATGAAAGAATGGAGGAAGGGGGACAGCAGACAGTACGAGGACCAAAGTGCTGTTGGATGTATGCCAGAAGCAGCAGGACTGTCGGCTATGTATAAGAGTTACACAAAGTCTACAGCAGAAAAATGGGAGGGTATTTTTAATGAAGACTATTTAGAAAGTTGCTTAAAGGGGTTGTCCAGTTTCCTAGATTGATGACCTGTTATCAGATCGGCACCCACGCCAATCAGCTGTTTGAAGAGAACGCAGCAGTCGTACGAGCGCTGTGTTCTCTTAGTGTTTATCTGCTCAACATCACAGCGGCGAGCAGTATAATTGCAGCTCCTCCATCCCCATTCACTTCAATGGGAAGGAGCAGACATAAAAGCGGTGTTCTCTTCAAACAGCTGATCGGCAGGGGTGCCAGGAGTCCTGAGGATAAATCATCAATATAGGAAACTGGGCAACCCCTTTAAATTTTGCATTTAGGAAACAAATAGGCAATAAAAATATCAGTGAAAAGGTGTCTGTATCCTTAATGAACAGAGCCAAATGAACTAAAAATTGACTATAAATATATTTTTTGTTTGGTTACATTTTATATATAAAACATGCATACAAATCACTTCTCATGGATGTAGAGTCTCCTTAATAAGTCCAATTCAGTAACATCTTGAGCATGCTGATGTCTTTCCATCTGCAGCTCTTCTTTAAGAGTCTCTGTTTCCCGACACAGCTTCTTTATTTGTGCCTCATACTTAAGTTTTGTCTTTTCTGAAACAAAGATGATTTTCAGTTCCTGTTGTTGCAGTAAATTATTTAGCTCCTGCTGCAAGTCTGTATTTTGGAGCTGTAGATGGTTTATCTCCTCGGTGGCTCTACTCAAACTTGTTGTAAGGTCCTGCACCATCATGCATTTTTTATGCCTGTCTTTCCTCAGCGCCTGCAGATCTGCCTCCTTCTTCTCTCCCTCTTTCTTCAGTTGATTAATCAGGACATTTTTACATTCATTCGCTCTTTTTGATGCTGCCAGTGCCATTTTCAGAGCCTCCAGCTCCCTTTCAGTCTTCTTTTGTTTGGCCTTCAATTCAGATATCTCAAGCTTGCAAGCGCTAAGCTGAAGGTTCAAATGAGCTCCCTCAGAATGTTTTTTATTCATTTCGGATCTTAAGAGATTTAATTCCTTCTCGTTCCATATACAATGACCGCTGCATTCACCGATTGTAGCTGAATCATTCTCCTCTTTTTGACGGGACTCACAGGTGGCATCTTGTGCTGGAACAGCCTTGTCCTGGACAGATTCATGGATGATCATTTTAGACAAAAGCTCTCTTTTCTTCTTTTTTTCCTTTTCCTGAAAGTCATGCACTACAGTTTTGTAGATTTCTTCTACATTTCTTGCTCTCTCTTTGGCCTGTTTTTCAGATATCAGCAATTCTGGTTCAAAACTTCCATGTAAAAAATCTTCTGCGCTGAAATGTGGAGAGAAGAGCTCTTCAACCCAATGTTTTTTATTGTTTTGCATCTTCTTCCAAAGGACCTATATAGACAAGCAAATCTCTTATTAAAAAAAACGGCTTTCAAGTGCATATATATCTTCAATTATAGGGAAGAAAAAAAGATCAAGCTTGAAGAACCTGAAGATGACCTAAGTTTACTTGATCAGACTAAAGAAATGATGTCATTCAAAAAACACTACAGTAGGACTGTATTAAAGATGTTGACCCGTCTGGGAAACCGATGACACACCATCTCCTATATCCAGAGCAAAGCCCCTGAAGTAATGGAGAGCACGTCATGCTCTCCATTCATTGCTATGGGAATTCCGAAAATAGCCAAGTTAGCACGCCCAGCTGATTTTTTTTTCTTTTTGTTTTTCTTTAAGTGTGATATCGGTGAATGGACAGCAAACTGGTTAAATGTGGACATTGCCCCTTGCACTATGGGACTTCCGGAAATAGCAGGTCCCATAGTAGAGAATGGAGGATTGCTACACATTTACAGCTGCTCTCTGTTCACCTTGGGAGATAGGTGTGGGTCCCACCTCTGGCACCAGCTTTCTATCAGACATTGATGGCATCAATGTTCCAGATGGGTCAACCCCTTTAAGAACAAAATATTGTAAGGTAAACGCTTAAAGAGGCTCTGTCACTAGGTTTTAACCTATGTATTTAAATACATAGGTTAAAACCCCTTGACTTCTACAGTTAGAACATACCTTTATTGCAGAGTACAGCGCAGCGGTTGTGCTGAAAAAAGACCTTTAATCTTTATGTTAATGAGCCTTCGGAGCACCGGGGGGCGGGCTCTTTCTTCCTGAGCACCGCTTCTTCACCGCCCCCCGGGTCCCGAGGCTCTCTCCGATGCCGACGTCCACGCCCCTCTGAAAATTGATTGACAGCGCTGAAATCCCGCCGGCGCATGCGCAGAAGCGCTTGCAGTGCCGAACACCGCAAGCGCTTCCATCCTTGTGCGCACGCGCCGTCACTTCCGGGTTCAGCGAAGTGTGACGGCGCGTGCGCACAAGGATGGAAGCGCTTGCGGTGTTCGGCACTGCAAGCGCTTCTGCGCATGCGCCGGCGGGATTTCAGCGCTAGGCCAAACGGCCTAGCGCTGTCAATCAATTTTCAGAGGGGCGTGGACGTCGGCATCGGAGAGAGCCTCGGGAAATCCCGCCGGCACATGCGCAGAAGCGCTTGCAGTGCCGAACACCGCAAGCGCTTCCATCCTTGTGCGCACGCGCCGTCACTTCGCTGAACCCGGAAGTGACGGCGCGTGCGCACAAGGATGGAAGCGCTTGCGGTGTTCGGCACTGCAAGCGCTTCTGCGCATGCGCCGGCGGGATTTCAGCGCTGTCAATCAATTTTCAGAGGGGCGTGGACGTCGGCATCGGAGAGAGCCTCGGGACCCGGGGGGCGGTGAAGAAGCGGTGCTCAGGAAGAAAGAGCCCGCCCCCCGGTGCTCCGAAGGCTCATTAACATAAAGATTAAAGGTCTTTTTTCAGCACAACCGCTGCGCTGTACTCTGCAATAAAGGTATGTTCTAACTGTAGAAGTCAAGGGGTTTTAACCTATGTATTTAAATACATAGGTTAAAACCTAGTGACAGAGCCTCTTTAAAGCATACCCAACCTTTCAACAAACTTTGAATTACTTAATAGTACAGTGGGTGTACATGAGAAATAACACTATTTTTGGCCATTATGTGACTTGTATCTGAAATTTTTTTAGTAGTTTTCTCATCTGTATGCTGTAACTTTAGTTTGCAGTTCTCCTAAATCTGGTTGGTGGAGACTAGTTCCCGTCCACTGCTCACAGAAAGTAGAGGACAATCTTTCTCATAATTTTCTCACATTTACTTAAAAGCAGCCCCAGGATCAATGGGGGACATTACAGCGAAGTACTGACCTGTATGGATGTGAATAAAGCATGTGGGCTGAGATATAAAGTTCGTATTTGGTTGCAGCAGTCTCTTTGGTGTCTCTTGTGGACTCCTGTCTAACTCAGCTCTTGCCCATTTCTCTCCCTCCCTCTCCATAGATTTCTCATAAATTTTAGGAACAAAGTTATTTTAGAAAAGGGGAGGAAACATCTGATAATTCTAGAACAAGGCATTCTTCTCTGATAAGATATATTACAACGTTTCTAACAGTCGCTTGATTTGATTTGTGCAAAGCTGTGTAAAACGTTAGTGACCATTTAATGTTTTCTCAATAGTTTTTCCAGCGAATCAAAGTTTTTAGTTGCTTACTTCTTGTGCCACAACAGTCCTCCCACTGAAGAATTCAGAATAGCTCCGTAATACAACGTTTTAAAAGCATGTGAACGAGGTTGTACAGAGCCATAATTTGGCCTAAGAGTACAAGCAAAGATAAGCAACTGCAATATACCGTATTTTTCGCCCCATAAGACGCACTTTTTCCCCCAAAAGTGGGGAGAAAATTCCCCTGCGTCTTATGGGGCGAATGCTAGTGAGCGCTTCCATTATGGAAGCGCTCATTAGCACCGGAGGACAAGGAAGCGGTGAAGACTTTGTACTTAGTGCCTTGCGAAAGTATTCGCCCCTCTGGAACTTTTCAACCTTTTGCCACATTTCAGGCTTCAAACAAAAAGATATAACATTTTACATTTTTGGTGAAGAATCAACAACAAGTGGTCACAATTGTGAAGTGGAACGAAATTTATTGGATCATTTAAACTTTTTTTGTAATAATAAAACTGAAAAGTGGGGTGTGCAAAATTATTCGGCCCCCTTGCATTAATACTTTGTTGCGCCACCTTTTGCTGCGATTACAGCTGCAAGTCGCTTGGGATATGTCTCTATCAGTTTTGCACATCTAGAGACTGAAATTCTTGCCCATTCTTCCTTGTAAAACAGCTCGAGCTCTTTGAGGTTGGATGGAGAGCGTTTGTGAACAGCAGTTTTCAGGTCTTTTCACATATTCTCAATTGGATTCAGGTCTGGACTTTGACTTTTTTTTTATTTTTGAACCATTCCATTGTAGATTTTGCTTTATGTTTGGGATCATTGTCTTGTTGGAAGATAAATCTCTGTCCTAGTCTCAGGTCTTTTGCAGACTCCAACAGGTTTTCATCCAGAATGGTCCTGTATTTGGCTCCATCCATCTTCCCATCAATTTAACTATCTTCCCTGTCCCTGCTGATGAAAAGCATGCCCAAACCATGATGCTGCCACCACCATGTTTGTTCAGGGTGATGAGCTGTGTTGCTTTTATGCCAAACATATCGTTTTGCATTGTTTCCAAAAAGTTGGATCTTGGTTTCATCTGACCAGAGCACCTTCTTCCACATGTTTGGTGTGTCTCCCAGGTGGCTTGTGGCAAACTGTAAACAAGACTTTTTATGGATATCTTTGAGAAATGTCTTTCTTCTTGCCACTTCCATAAAGGCCAGATTTGTGAAGTGTTGGACTGATTGTTGTCCTATGGACAGACTCTCCCACCTCAGCTGTAGATCTCTGCAGTTCATCCAGAGTGATCATGGGCCTCTTGGCTGCATCTCTGATCAGTCTTCTCCTTGTTTGAGATGAAAGTTTAGAGGGACGGCCGGGTCTTGGTAGATTTGCAGTGGTCTGATACTCCTTCCATTTCAATATGATCGCTTGCACAGTGCTCCTTGGGATGTTTAAAGCTTGGGAAATCTTTTGGTATCCAAATCCGGCTTTAAACTTCTCCACAACAGTATCACGGACCTGCCTGGTGTGTTCCTTGGTCTTCATGATGCTGAACCCTGAGACTATCACAGAGCAGGTGCATTTATACGGAGACTTGATTACACACAGGTGGATTCTATTTCTCTTCATCAGTCATTTAGGACAACATTGGATCATTCAGATCCTCAATGAACTTCTGGAGTGAGTTTTCTGAACTGAAAGTAAATGGGCCGAATAATTTTGCACGCCCAACTTTTCAGTTTTATTATTACAAAAAAAGTTTAAATGATCCAATAAATTTCATTTCACTTCACAATTGTGACCACTTGTTGATTCTTGACCAAAAATTTAAAATGTTTTTGTTTGAAGCCTGAAATGTGGCAAAAGGTTGAAAAGTTCCAGGGGGCCGAATACTTTCGCCAGCGGCAGGGAGAAGAAGAGAGAGCGCGGGCAGAGAGGAGCGGCGGCGTCCAGGACAGGTAAGTGGCGTTTTTATTTTATTCAATATGAGGCTGCTGGGGGCTGGCAATTTGCAACAGGGGCTGCTAAGAGGCACTGGGGGGGGCTGCTAAGAGGCACTGGGGGGCTGCTAAGAGGCACTGGGGGGGGCTGCTAAGAGGCACTGGGGGGGGCTGCTAAGAGGCACTGGGGGGGGCTGCTAAGAGGCACTGGGGGCTTATATAAGACTGCTGGGGCTGATAAGAGGCATATAGGGGGTCTGATCTGAGGTGTGTCTTTTGGGGGTGAAAAATACGGTAACTTAAAGGGGTTAGCCCATCTGGGACATTGATGACATATTGCTTGGGTATGCCATCAATGTCAGATAGGTGTGGGTCCCAGAGGATGGACCTGCACCTATCTAGAGAATGGGGCCCCAAAGTTAGTGAGAGCACAAGATGAGTGCTAAGCTTGGTTTTTTTCTCCCGTACATCATGCTGTCAGCAGAACACACAAGCTAGAGCAGCTGTGACTGAAGGGGAGCTCAGTTTCAGGAGGACACAAGGTACATGGTAATGAGGCTGGAGAGAAAAAGGTGTTGTTGTTTTTTTGTTTGTTTTTTTAAGGCATCCTCCCCCCATACTGTTATTAGGAGAACTCTGCACATACCACCTCCAGAACTCCACTTTCACCCCCCCGCCCGAACTGAAAATAGTGCCCACCCTTCCCTAGTAAGTGTATGGGTGGTGTTATATAGGACTGCAAGCTGCATTTATTACATTATCTGTACTCAGAGAGTTATCACTGTGTTGTCTGTGGTCAGGGGTGGACTGGGAACTTAAGTCAGCCCTGGTAAAAATAAATAAATAAATAAATAAAAGTGGCCCTATGTTGAAGGCAGGTCCAAATTAACAGAAGACAGGACAACAGAAGTAGGCGGGCCCAGCAATACCATAATCCAGAACAAAATACCGCCCCAGCAGAACCAAATACCACACTGCAGCACAAAATAGTGCCTCAGCAGAACTAAACACAACAGTGCAGCACAAAATACTGCCTACATTAATTAATGCTGAGAGCATCAGATATTTATGTATCTCGGTGGCAGCCGAAAGGAGGGCTTGAGCGGCTCTCTGGGCATTGGCCCACTGGGAAATTTCCCTGTAGGCTCTATGGCCAGTTTACCCATGTCTGGTGTTGCATAGGACTGCAAGTAACATCTACTTCAATATCTATAATCATAGGATTTTCACTGTGGTATTATATAGAACTGCAAGTGACCTCTCCCCCGTTCCCCCCGTTGCATTGCTGTGTCCCTCAATTTATCATCTTGCTGCCTGTACTATTGTATATATAAATTTCCGCTGGAATTTAGGCCATAAATGTCTGATTAGTGGGGGTGCCCCTGTCGATTGTCACTCTGAAGGGCCCATGGCGCTCCTGTGAGTCCTGCTTTCTCTTTATCCATGTACATATGGCTGTATCTTTTTCACTTACGGTAAATGGGACAAGATGCAGTGTTTGGCACGACCGTCATATGGAGGAGCAATTGTGTCTACAGAGCTCTTTTCACTGTGATGAACGGTGGGGGACCTGAAGTTCAGTATTGATGGCCTACAATATTGATGATACAGTTTGGTGCAAGGTTCATGTGTGTTAAACCCCCCCCCAAAAAAAAAGAACAGGCAAGGGAACGTCCATGTAAATCTGCAGCAGAAAAATACACCCCAAATTATACCACGGATTTAATATCTGCACCACGGTCCAATTTATGCTGTGAATTTCAAAGGATGAGATTGCTTAAAATCATATCCAATGTGCTGGTACATATATACTGTGGATTTGCCATCACAGATTTACATGAGACAAATCTCCAGTGTTTATGTTCCACATGGATGGACCCTAATATTTCCTTGGACCCCCAGAATCAGTTCCTCTGGTGGGCCCTAGGCACCCCAGTCAGACACTGGCTGCAGTAAATGTTTTACTGTCTCAGTCCTGTGCTGGATCCACAGCTACACTGTTCAGTTCTTCTCTATAATGTTGTCCATACTGCTGCTTCTGAGTGTTTGATAGAGAGGGACAGGATCTCCTCTTTTCTCTGTGTGTCTATAGGAGACATCATAGCAGCTAGTCTCCATCCTTCCTGGACCCTATGTCAGGGAAAACTGACAATTAGACATGGGGCCTTTAGAAGAGGCGTTTACCCATTGCCATAGAGACCAATGAACCTACAAGATTCACACAAAATCTCTGTATTCATACAGAGACAAGTTATATGCTTCCACTGATAAACTGTATGGTTAGGACTCCATGGTGATACCAGCGATGTCAGGTTTTTGCCATTTTACAGGGCTGCAATACTGCTTTTAATGTATGCCTATGGGTTTGCATGAAATTTGACGTGTATAGAGGATATCATGTGACCACCATTGTGATTGCCATAAAATCCCATAATATTCATTATTTTGTTATTTTATCTTGAGGTTTCCACCCTCAAAAACACTCCCTTCCCCTAAATCGTAGAAAACTGCTTATGATTTTATACATGTAATTCTCTGTGATATAGCACTGAATAAAATTGCCATGTAATTTTGTGTTGTGTTCTTGCACAAAATCACATCACACATGCAATTGATCCAATGTGCTGTCTTGCTTGGTCCACAAATGTGATAAAGATCGTGTGGATTTTTGAGTCTATGGATTCAAATATCCCCTATGGTCCCTAAAATAAAATTAAAAAAAAAAAAATTATAACAAAAAACCCTTATACTCACCTTACCAATCTCCTGTTGCTCCCATGCTGACAATATTGCTGCAGATCTGCAGGTTAGGCTACTTTCAAACTATCATTTCTATTTTCCGGTATTGAGTTCCGTCATAGGGTCTATAGGGACAAAAATGCTTCCGTTTTGTCCCTATTCATTGCCAATGGGGACAAAATGTAACTGACAGAACGGAGTGCTCCAAAATGTATTCTGTTCCGTTCTCATACCGGAGAGCAGTATGCTGCAGTTTTTTTTCCGTCATGGGATGGGTCAGCGTTTCATCTGTTAAGATATCCATGAAGTATCCGCTGTTGGTGCGTGTGTCTGATTTTTGGCCCTCCATGTGTCATCCATATTCTACATGCAGGGGCGTAGCTAAAGGCTCATGGGCCCTAGTGCAAGAGTTCTGCGTGGGCCCCCCTTCCCTCAGTACTTTGTGTGTCTTCTTATGTGGCACAAGGGACTTTGGGCCCCCTCAGGCTCCTGGGCCCGGTAGCGACTGCTACCTCTGCACCCCCTATAGATACGCCCCTGTCTACATGCATGGCTAGGCTGAAAAAGGAGCATCTCCTACCAATGCTCAGTGAAGACCCCTGAGAGAACCTGGATGCCACAGTGGTTTTCATGGACCCATAGACTTCAATGGGTGTGTTTGGTCCACATCAGGGACCAAAGTAATGCACGTCTTCATAGTTTTTCCACTGACCTGGAGGTCAGTGGAAAAACCAGGATGTGTGACCAAACACATTAAAATCAGTGGATATGTGTTCTGTGTCTGGAGGATATGGCCGGCACACGTCCATGATTCCCTGATGTGTGAATAAGCCCTAAAAAAAGAGACCTCCAATAAAAGCCATGTAGCAAATGAACAGGAACAGATTCAAGCCTCCATACACAGCAAGCAGAGATCTTAAAAGTTATGGATAACTGAAACAAAGTATATTGGGACACTGGATTATACAATCTGCAAGCCAATGAGCTATCCATTTCTGTCTGGTGGTTACTTTCGTTCCTTACTGTTTTCCAAAGGTGAAAAGCGTTAATGGCACACATTACAGTCCTTATAATGTACGCATATGTTGCTTTTTTGTTGTTGTTATAAATGTACCTATATTGTTTGCTAAATCCCAAGACACTGGAAACAAGCAATGTGTGAATGAGCTCTTGTAGGACTGAAAGGCAGATATGCCAAGCTATATGCAAGTTCACAGAGATGGAGTGCATTTGTACATAGATATATATATATATATATATAGTAGATTGCAAGCTCTTGCGGGCAGGGTCCTCTCCCCCTTTGTACCAGTTTGTTAGCCCATTTCCGACCCCCCTAGCGCATATATATGTCGGTGGTCGGGTATTTAAAGATGGCGCCTACTCACGAGCCTGTAAACAGCAGGTGTCCAGAGCTAATGTATGTGATCGACTATAATGTCGATCGCATACATATAACCCCTCAGATGTTGTGGTGAAATGTGACCAAGGCATCTGGGAGGTCAAAAACTGTGAGAAAGCACTCCTGGCGAGGAACCGAGGAGCCGGATGGCGTATCTGGCAGCCTCGGTCCTCTTGAATGATCTGAGGCTGCTGCCAGGGGTGGACTGGGAAATTAAAGTGGCCCTGGAAAAAATAGTAAGAGTGGCCCTGCTTTGTAGTCAGGTCCAAATTGATGGAAGGCAGGGCCAGCAATACCATATTGTGGCACATTTTATCACCCCAACAGAGCCAAATACCACAGTCCATCACAAAATACATCTCCAAAAACTTCCAGTGGCTGGTCGTGAGGAGGGCTCAGGCCGCCCCCTGGGCATCGGCCCACCGGGAAATTTCCCTGTAAGTTCTATGGCCAATCCACCCCTGGCTGCCGCACACTAGTTCCTATGGAGAGCCTGCCTGTGTCAGGGCTCCATAGGAACACAGTGAAATTCTCATAGACTCCAATACTAATGCATTGGAGTCTATGGGAGAAGCAATCTGATGAGTATAAAAAAAAAAAAGTTTACAAATATTTTTAAAAAATAAAAAAAAAAAACATATAAAAATTCTAATCACCTGCCTTTCTGCAAACTTAAAATAAGAATACATTATCCCATATGGCAAATGGTGAAATAGAAAAAAGTCAAAATAGCCGATTCGCTGGCTTTTGTTTGCTTCAACTCCCACAAAAAAATTAAATAAAAAGTGATTAATAAGTCATGCAAAGTACAGATCGCTCTGCAAAAATGAGCTCTCACACAGCTCCGGACACATAAAAATAAAATGTTATGGGGGTCAGAATATGGCGATGGTGTAGTAGTTTTAATTTTTTTTTTTTGCACGGGCACCGACTGTAGGGCCGCCGTATGCAGAGGCAGGACACATTCTCTTGACTGAGGTCCGCGATCCACATCCTATGGTCCACACCGCAAAAAAGTAGTGCATGGACTATTTTTTTATGGTGCGGAGGCACAGACAGAAAACCCGTTCCGTGCCTCAGTTCCGCACCTTTTGGATTGCAGACCCATTCAAGTAAAGGGATCCGCATCCATGATGCTGTGCACAAACGGCCAATGCCAGCATATTGCTGACCTGCAGTTTGCCTGCCACAATAAGGGCACCGATCGATAATGTCCAGTCGAAAACTGTGGACGAATTGTGGGTTTTTTTTTAATAATTCCACGCCATTAGGATTTTTTTCCTGCTTCCCATTGCATAATATGCAACAGTAAATGGTGGCATTTGAAAGTACAACTTGTCCCACAAAAGAAACAAACCCTCATACGGCTAGGGAGTAAAAAATGAAATGAAAAAAAAAAAAAAAACAGAAAATTGCCTGGGGTTAGTAGTTTCATATTTATCATATTTGTATTTTTAATATTATGTATGTGTAAGGCTTGGTTCAGATCACATTTTATGCCTCCGTTTGACGTACACATTAGAAAAAAAAAAGGATACAAAAATGCAGCACACCATGTTCTGCACAGTCCGGTAAAAAAAAAAAAAAAGTATATATATTTTTTTTTTACGTTGGAACTCTATGGTGAACGGATGCCACTGTATGGCATCAATCTGAGGCATCCGTTTAACATATACGTTTTTTGAATCCGTTAAAGTTTAAACGGATAGGAAAAACATAATGTGAAACCCACCCTAACTCTCTCTTGATGTACTGCGCCATTCAATTAATGGTGCTATCAAAGATATATATATATATATATTTGTATATACATACCATAGTCTGGGAAAGTGATGACGAGTCAAGAGAACATAGTTATAGGTGAATGCTCCACCCTGCAGCACGCCAGCTGTTGTGAAACTACAACTCCCAGTATGCATACTTGCTCTGCTCTTCTGAGAACTCTCATAGAAATGAATGGAGCATGCTGGGAATTGTAGTTTCACAACAGCTGGAGGTTGCCAGCCCCATACCTTTTAATTCCCTTTTTTTTAATAATACTTTAGAAAATTTTTAACAACGCAAATGACCCTATGCACAAAGAGTATATGTACCTTGTAGTCCCAGTGAATAATACAATAGTACAGCAGTGAGCTCCTCACCCTCCACAGTGGCTCAGCTTGATATGTTGCTCCTCTCCAGGACTCAGTAGCAGGCATTCACATCTGCGCATGTGCAGTGGAAGTTCTTGTAAAGGAAGTAGCCGCGCTGCCCTAGAAACCAAAACACGCCGCAGCCCAGAGGGGCCAGCATGCACGTGACCTTCACCAGCCAATCAGCTTTAGAGGTGGATATTTCAAGCGAAGAACTACTACCAAGGACTATGAAAACATCACGTGACTAAGGTCACATGGGCTCTAACCGTGGGGATGAATGAGACGACAAAGGAGGGAGGGGGAACCTGAGTTTGTGATCTCCACAAGGAGGAGCCGTGCCCTCTACTATGTTTACGTCTAATGCCTGTTTCTTCACAGAACATTTTACTGTGAATTAGAAGCATCACCATGTATGTTCTACTGCCTGGAACGGATGCAGTGAAATTCCTTTAATACGGCATCCAGTAATACAGAAAAGTAGATAATCCAGCACTTGTTTAGTTAAAACCAAATAAATTGAGATAACAATCAAAGGGGGATGATTCCTTGTGCGTCCTGTTCTTGTCACTCGATGACTTTTGTTTCGAACCCGCCTCTCGTAAAGATCAGACACCTTTTTATGATTTTGTGCACATGGTTGTAGCTTTTTTAACTTGTTTAACTACCAAAATAATTTTTGCAACTTTTTTTCCTGTCACATCTAGGGCTTGTCAGCAGTTTTTTAATAGCAATTTTTTTTCTTTTTTAGGGAAACTGTGAAAAGTAATTTACTTTTCAAACTATACCTCCTTATTTTTTAACTCTTTCAGCCCCAGAGGTTTTTCTTGTTTGTCACTTCGTGTCTTTCCATACACCCGGTTGTTAAAATTACAGCGGCGGCTGAAGATAAGCCTTTCCATTCCATAGTTTAGCTCTTTAGGTTTTTTAAATGTTGTGTGGTATGTGTGTAATGTATATATGATGTATTTATGTGTATGTGTTGCACATATATGGTGTATGTATATGAAAACGTGTCGTGTAGGGAAGGGTAGTAGGGAAACTGTTGTTAAAAATTTGAATAGTTTTTCTTGCGTTTTAATACTGAAAAAAAACATGCTAGAGGTGTTAATAAAGGAACAGATTATGCAAAATAGGTGACTACTCTTCCTACCAGCTGCGGTCTTCTATTCTCAGCTGCCATATCTGATTTCTACCCCTGTGAAACTCTAGCTGCAGCTAATGGAATGAGCAGATGTGTGGTCCATACGTGATATGACCAATGGGGAAATACATGTTAAAAGACTCACATGTCCAGTTATGGGCTTTAAGAGGTTTTCCAGAAATTGATGTTTATTTTACTTTTAGATTTTTATTTTACTTGTAAATTGGACAGTTTGCTAATATATTTTTATTATAATTAATGCTGTGGTCCTCCATTGTGGCCCTTGCTATAAACTTAGGGTCACATGTAATAAAAGTGGCCTTCAGCAGCGTGACGTCCACACTGACATTACGCGCAGCAGTCATGTGACCTAGTCATGTGACTGCACCATCCTCCAAGATGTCCATAGTTCTGCCTAACTAGGGCAGCACTATGATATGAAAAATCAACCTGTAGTTTTTTCTGGCCAATTTAATAGTACTAGACCCGGTTGTTCCATACATATTGATAGCTTTTAATTCTCTTACCATTTGTTGAGGTGAGCTATATAAAAATGATAAAGCTCTTGCTAAAATTTGTGTATGATTTGGATCTGTAGGATTTTTGTGGTACTGTTTTAGGCCTCTTTCACACGAGCGTCACGGATTCAGTCTGGATGCGTTCAGGGTGCGTTCCGGAAAATCCGCACCAATCCGCACGCAATCGCAGTCAGTTTTGACTGCAATTGCATACGTTCGTTCAGCTTTTTCCGCGTGGGTGCGATGCGTATGGATGCATTTTTCACGCGTGTGATAAAAAACTGAATGTTTACAAACAACATCTCTTAGCAACCATCAGTGAATCACGCAGACCCGTTCACTTCAATGGGGCTTGAAAAACGCAGAATATAGAACATGCTGCGATTTTCACGCAACGGCGAACTGATGCATGAAAAAACTTTGCTCATGTGAAAAGCCCCATTGAAATGAATGGGTCAGGATTCAGTGTGGGTGCAATGTGGGAAAGGGGCCTTAAAGGGGTATTCCCATCTCACAAATGTAGTTTGTATAGTTAGATATAGCCATACCAGTATTATTACTAATAGAATGTATTTATATAAAATGTACCGTTTAGAAGATTTGCCTATTTGTATATCCATTGTCCCACACACATCAGTCAGGCCGTTGCCCCTGGTTACGACCACCGCGGCCATGTAGTAGTGGTGGCTGGCTTGCTCCTGTTCAAACCCGCTCTGAGGTAACTGCTGTATTGTGAACGCACATTACATGAGCATGCGGAGACACATCTTAGGGTTGTAGCATTTTTGCCTGCACTTCCAAAACACAGAGAAACTGATCCTGTTCCAAGATCCATTCATCTCTATGGAGCAGGATCCATTTATAAAGTCTGCGTTTTGGATGAATCCTGACCATTGCGTTTTGGACTGGTAGCGTCCAAAACGCAGATGTGAAAGTACCCTAAGATGTGTCTCCGCATGCTCATGCAACGTGTATTCACAATACAGCAGTTACCTCAGAGCGGGTTTGAAAAGGAGCAAGCCAGCCACCACTACTACATGGCCTCGGTGGCCGTAACCAGGGGCAACGGCCTGACTGATGTGTGTGGGACAATGGAAATACAAATAGGAAAATCTTCTAATCGGTACATTTTATATAAATACATTCTATTAGTAATAATATTGGTATGGCTATATCTAACTATACAAAGTACATTTGTGAGATGGGAATACCCCTTTAAGGGGTCAGTTTTGTGCTTCCACTTAATCACGCAAAACAAGGATTTAGTGACCTCTAGTGGTAAAATCTAGCAATGCACAGTAGGTTGGGTGTGAAAGTGTTCTGCACGGGGAGAAGGCAAGACACCTCCCTTGTTAACAAAAGAATTGGGCATGGAAATTCAACATGCTTAAAGGGGTTTTCCAAGTTTTTTTTTCTTACTGATAACTTATTCTCTGATAGGTCATTAGTATCTGATCTGTGAGGGTCCAACACTTGGGACCCCCACCGATAGGCTGTTTGAGAAGCCACCGGCGCTCACAGATCGCCAAGCACAGCGCCGTACATTGTATAGCGGCTGTGCTTTGTATCTCATCTCAGCCCTATTCACTTCAATGAGGTTGAGCTGCGGCCATGTGATGCAGCACTACTGACGTCATCACAGGCCGCACGTGATTTCACGCTAGATCTTCAATCAAGATGGCGGCGGCCGGCTCTTTGTGATCAAACGTAGGAGGTATGATTTTATTATTATTTTTAAAATTTTACACAGTAATATCAATGTCAGATGCCACGATCAGCTATGAAGGCGGCATCTGAGGGGTACAATGACAGGCGCAATTGTGTCATTACACCCACAACTTACAAAGAAATGCACTTCAAGTCATTTTTTTTTGTAAAACTTGGTAATGCAGTGGAATTGAATATTGTAACACTTCACTTATGTCTAGTCATCAGTAAAAAAAACTCTCAGAAAACCCTTTTAAAGGGGTTGACCGGTTTCTGATATTGATGACTTAGGCCTCATGCACACAGCTGTTGCCCGGCCGCGGACATATTGCAGACTGCATACCGCATCACAGATCACGGACCAATTCACTTGAATGGGTCAGAAATCCCGGAGAATATGTTCTATTTTTTTGCGGTGCAGACGGATCACGGACCCATTCAAGTTGAATGGGTCTCAATCCGTCCCGCCCGCCATACGAATGTTGCCCGTGCAATAGGGGCCGCAAATTGCACAACGGCCGCGTGCATCCTCAGGACATGGTACACTCCCATACACATAAAATAGCCCTCCAGTCCTGTAACAATTGGCAGATTTGGCTACTTTTTCTGGGTGCTACGTTTATACAATGGGGGTGTAGAAAGAGAAAATTGTAATCCCAGCAGTTTAACCCTTTTATTCCTGCAAACAATAATGAGCATGTTACTACAATTGAAAGGTACTACCCTTTACCCCCCTGATCATCAGCATTTGGCTTAAAAAAACCCACAGGGCAGTTTTGTGTGAATATCTGTACATTTTACATTCACATGTTTTACATGCACTGGAATACATTCAGTAAGTATTCAACTGCATTACAATAAAATGTAACATTTTAATAAAAGTTAAAAATGAAATATGGTTGTATAAATTTATTATGGCAACCCAGCATAGCCAAATACCACAGTGCATCACAAAATACCTCCCCAAAAACTGCCCCTCTAATGTGTCCAATGTCCAATGTCCTCCTACTCCAGTTGCCTTAGAATGGCATTACAGTTAAATTCAGAAGACAGGATGGGCACGTCATATCATTACTTGCCATGGCTGGCGGAAGAGGAGGGCTTGAGCGGCTCCCTGGGCATCGGCCCACTGGGAAGTTTCCCTGTAGGGTCTATGGCCAGTCCATCCCTTAAAGGGGTTCTCCGGGAATTAAGAAAATGAAAATACGTAAATATTACTTTATTATAAATATATTCCCATATACCTTTCATTAGTTATAATGGCTCTTTTTGTCTAGGGACCAATGATTAGGAGAAACAAAATGGCCGCTGTCCTATTAGTACACAGAAAACCTGTCCTAATCACATAGGAGGCCAATTTACTTCACAACACTGAGGTAAAGAGCTGCCTCATCCTTCATCCATGTCAGGGCTTATGAGCCTGAATACCGTTTAATATGATATTTAGCTGAATGTTTGTTGGAATGGAGCTCATGAGGAGACATGAAGTATAGAGAAGACAGACATGACAGACTGTGGTGATGTGGGGCTGTGGTAATGGAGAATGCATGCAAATGCTGCTGCTCATTACCCACATACTCACCTCCTCTTTGTACTTCATGTCTCCTCATGAACTCCATTCCTACGGAGATTCAGCTAAAGATCTTATCATCTGTATTCAGGATCATAATCCCTGACGAGCAGAGAGAAGGATGAGGCAGCTCTTTAGCTCATTGTTGTGAAGTAACTTGTCCTCCTGTGTGATTAGGACTGGTTTTGTGTGCACTAATAGGACAGTAGCCATTTTGTTTCTCCTAATGATTGCTCCGCAGACAAAACGAGCCATTATAACTAATGTAAGGTAATTGGGAATATATTTATAATAAAGTAATATTTAAGTATTTGCATTTTCTTAATTCCCGGAGAACCCCTTTAAGGAGGCAATATGGACGATCACAATACCTTTCAAAAGTTAATGTGCAATGTCTTGTATTAACTTTGTCTACTTGATTAAAGAAGCACTCCCACAAAAAAATGTATCTTTGACCTGCTAGATAGGTACATGGCGTAAACTGTAGTGAAGGTAATTTTACCAGTGACTGTATTTATGTTATCCCCTCCCTTCTGATCCTCAGCTGTGTGATGTAACCAGCACTCAGACTTTCCAAATAACACAGCATCTTTAATAATTCACGTGGCTATATGAGGGCTTATTTTTTGCGGGACACAATGCATTTTTAATGCCACCATTTAATTTACCATATATTTTTTATCTTTAAAAAAAACAGAATTCCACCAAGGTTTTTGGGGTTTTGACATTACAGCATTCACTGTGCGCTAAAAATGACCTGGCAGCCTTATTCTGCTACCAAACTTGTATAGTTTTTATTTTTGTTTTGCTACTTTAAAAAAAAAAAAATCTTTGAAAAAACTTTTCTTTGCATTGCCATATTCTGACAACCATAGCTTTTTAATATTTCGGTCTACAGAGGGCTTGTTTTTTTGAATAACAAACTGTATTTTTTATTGGTACCATTTTTATGATATGTACGTCTTTTTGATCACCGTTCACCATACAGGAATTTTTTTTTTATTCTTTTAATAGTTCAGACATTTTTGGACGCAAAGATAACCTAATGTTTATTTTTTTAGTGTTTATATATTTTTATTATTTAAACTTTTAATATATTGGCGTTTTTGTTTTACTTTTTTTTAAACCATTAGTGCATAGCTCAGTATGGAGATTGCCATGGCAGGCCTGGAGAGCTTCAGTAGTGTCCAGGCTGCCATGACAGCCGATTGGAGCCTGACAGGTGCCGCGGTGCAGCATTGATCGCGGTACCCTAGGGGTTAAATGATGCGCGATGGACGCTCCCTGTCAGTATGGGCGGCTGCCGGCTGTATGATACAACCAGCACCCGCCGTGTGTGGAGAGGGCCTACTGCAGAGGCCTGCTCCATCCATCCCCTCACACATTATGACATACAGTTACGCCATAATGCGTGAAGGGGTTAAGGGTAATTTTGCATTTGGCAGATTTCTTGTAAAAATGTCTGCTAATGTCCCATTTTTATTGGGCTTGCCGAAATCCATGTTCTTACCACTCCATTCAGATAAATGGAACTGTCAGTTGCAGAAATTTCTGTAGCAAATCAGCCATATGGTGCAGGTTACGAGCAATTTGTCTGCACAGATTTTGTGTAGAAAAACTACAGCACAATACAGTAGCAGTAAAGTGAATAAGATTTGACAAATCTCATGTATACTTTCCTTTTTCATTAGATTCGTAAATTGACCCGTCGTGTGGATTTAAAAACCTGCAGCATGTTAACTGTTCATGTGATTCAGCGCCTTCTGTAGAGCGGTTTTCCCCGTAAACTTCAATGGGGTTGTTAACATAAACAGAAAAACAGCACAAAAAGCCAAACCAAAAACTACATAAAAACGCACACAAAAAAAATGTAATAAATAGTGCGGATTTATGTGCATTTTTTGAATGCAGAGAAAAACTATGAATGCGTGAAAAACTATGCTCGTATGCACAGAGTCACTGAAATGAATGGGTCAGGATTCAATCCGGATGCTATGCGTTCGCCACACATATTGCATCCAAACGGAAAATTTGCTTGTGTGAAAAAGCCCTAAAGGTCAATGCCAGGACTGACTCACGAGCACCACCTCTTGTTTGATTGTGAGGAATGATTCATTCTTACAATTTCTTTTAAATGAACATAGAACATCAGAGGCGGACTGGGAACTTAAACTGGCCCTGGAAAAAATATTAAAAGTGTCCCCCTTTTGTAGTAGGGTCCAAACTGATAGGCAGGGCCAGCAATACCATACTGTGGCACATTATACCACCACAACAGAGCCAAATACCACAGTCCATCACAAAATACCGCCTGCAGCACAAAATACATCCCCAAAAACTTCCACTGGCCGGCCGTGAGGAGGGCCCAGATGGCCCACTGGGCATTGGCCCACCGGGAAATTTCCCTGTAAGGTCTATGGCCAATCCGCCCCTGTAGAACATACTTAGAATACAATAAATAACATATAATACAAGCTGAGAACATAAATAAACACAAATAAATAAGCTAAACAATGAGAAAGCATAAGAATTGAGAGTAAATCACAAGCACATATTGATTTAAAAATTGCATAAAGAACTGTACTTATACGGATTGGTTATTTGTACTTTAAATGAACCCTAGAAACACAAAAAAGTTTATAAATGCATAAAAAATGCTTCCCACTTAATAGCATCATAAATCCTAAAATTCAAAAATTAAAGGGGAATGAAGCTAAAACATACTTGAAAGAGAAGTAATCTCTGAATTACACACTTCAGTTTTTTAGTAATAAAGCAGCATCCGGCTTTGACAATCAACTTCTTGAGGGAAACTAGCACTCACTAACTCAAGCTCCCCTGGTACAGGTCATAACCTGTTGATTGGGTCAATAAGTAACTGGAAACTAAGGCTTTTACCGAGGGCGAAAAGTCCTTTCATAAAAAGGGTAAAATGTTCCTTCGCGCACTTATGCTGGGAATGAAGGAACATTGTGCATATGTTTTTCTGTACCAGTCGTGTAATCACTGACAAAGATGAGTGGGTTTCCCACGTGAATAGGACAGAAAGCAAAGGAAATCATTAACAAACCGGTCGTGTGGGGCATCAGTCTGCAGACTCCCAGTATGATCATTTGTTGGTTTTTGGTTGTCTGGGTCCTGCAGAAAGTAGTTATTTGCATAGTCCCTCACACTATTGAATTTTCAATCTAATTTACCTGAAAGAACTTACAGTACATAAGAACCCACAATCTACAATCTGAAGGGGTTGTCTCAATTTAGCAAATAGCATTTATCATGTAGAGTTAATACAAGGCACTTACTAATGTATTGTGATTGTCCATATTGCCTCCTTCGCTGGATTGATTCATTTTTCCATCACTTTATACACTGCTTGTATCCAGGGATTACGACCCCCCCTGCAATCTAGCAGCGGTGGCCGTACTTGCACACTTTAGGAAAAGGAGACTTCCTTTCTGGAGGCTGGGACTATGGGAGTGCGCATAGGCCGGTGCACAGGGAACAGCAACCTTCAGCACTCCAGGCAGGGGTGTAGCTAAAGTCTCATGGGCCCTAGTGCAAGAGTTCAGCTTGGGCCCCTCCTTCCCTCAGTGCTTTGTGGTCAGGGGCAGGGATGCATATAGCCTTCATGAGGCAAAAATTGAAATGGCACTCCCCTCCCCATTATTGCGAAATTTTTGACCTAACCCCTTCCCTTCAGCCAGAGGTGTAACTTGACCAGTATGCACTTTCTATAATACTGGTGTCTTCTTATGTGGCACAAGGGTCTTTGGGCCCCTCAGGCTCCTGGTCCCGGTAGTGACTGCTACCTCTGCACCCCTTATACCTACGCCCCTGACTCCAGGTGTTGAGAAACTACATCTCTCATCATGCACACTTGCTTGGCTGTTCTCTGAACTCCCACAGAAGTGAAGGGAGAATGCTGGGAGTTGTAGTTTCACAACAGCTGGAGTGCCGAAGGTTGCTGATCCCTGTCCTAGCACAATATGAAATCTGCACAGAGACGAGTAGTAATACTACCAACCCCTTGTATGCTGCAATGTCTTATGATCAACAGTACACAAAATAGGGTGAGTTCACATCACCGTTATGGATTACGCTATTGTTGGTTATAAGAGGCATTCCGTTTTGATCCTTCATAATAGAAGTCTATTGGCAGCATAATGGGTCAGTCTGGTTTCCGTTATGCAGAATGGAAAAAAAGTCATTTCGACAGGGCAGACGGACCTGTTATGATTGCTCATAGACTTCTATTATGACAGATCAAAAAGGAATGCCTTACAACCCCTTCCCACCCAGCGCCGTGCTAGGGTCTTTAAAAATGGCACCTGCTCCTGAGCAAAGCGGGCGCCATAGATGCGAGTGGCCTGCTGATTCCTACAGCAGACACCCGCGGCTGATATCCACAACCGGTAGTAATGCCAATCGCGGACATTTAACCCCTCGGATGCCGTGGTCAATTCTGACCACGGCATCCGAGCGCGTCAAACACCGGAAGCGCTCGCTTCTGGTGTTGCTCCGGCTCCCCCTTGTGGAGAATGGAGGAGCCGGAGCGTGTATGCAGCAGCCCCTGCCTTTGTGAATGGCAGGAGGCTGCTACATAGTATTTCCTATGGAGCCCTTGCCTGTAATAGGGCTTCATAGGAAACTAGTAAAATCATCATAGACTCCAATACAAGTGCTCCAATATGATAACAGCAATCAGATGATTACTTGTTATAGTTCCCTATGGGAACTATAAAAAAAGTGTAAAACAATTAAATAAATAAAGTTTTTAAGAATAAAAAAAATAAAAAAACATAAAAATTCGAATCACCCCCCTTTCCCCAAAATAAAAATAAAAGAACTAAAAAAATTAAAAAATACATGGGTATCGCCAGGTGCGAAAACGCCCATACTATAAAAATATAAAATGTCTTTTCCATACGGAAAACAGCGAGACGGAAAAAATCGTTAAAATGGCCGATTCGGCGTTTTTGATCGCTTTATTTTCAAAAAAAAAAATTTAATAAAAAGGGATCAAAAAGTCATACACACCCCAGAATGGTATCAATAAAAAGTTCAGATCGCCCCGCACAAAATGAGTTCCCATACAGCTCCTTACACATAAATACCAAAAAGTTATAGGGGTCAAAATATGGCAACAAAATTTTTTCCCCCAACTTTATAATTATTTTATCACTATCAAAACGCAAGAAAAACTATACATATTAGATATCGACGGATTCGTACTGACCTGTAGAATGATCGCACATCGAACGTCATGAATAAAAAACCCGTAAAACTGTGGGGGAATTGCTTTTTTTTTTTCAATTTCAGCCGATTTGGCATTTTTTCCCCGCTTTCACTACATCATATGCAATATTAAATGGTGGCGTTGGAATGTACAACTTGTCCCACAAAAAACAAGCCCTCATACAGCTATGTGAACAGAAAAATTAAAAAGTTATGGCTCTGTGAAGGCAGGGAGCGCAAAACGAAAATGGAAAAACAAAAAACCTCCAGAGGTGAAAGGGTTAAAGGCTTCTGTTTTGACTTCCGTCTTAGGGGTTGTTCACATATCAGTTATTTGATCAGTTATTTCCATCAGATATTGTCAGCCAAAACCAAGAGTGGAGCCTCCACAGAAATCAGGTATAATGAAAAGATCTGCACTAGAGATGAGCGAGCAGTGCTCGTTACGAGCGCTGTAACGCTCGGGTCCCGTGTGAAATGCCCGCAGGCATTGCGGATCCGTCCTCATCTGCATGTAAGTCAATGAGGACGGATTGTTTGGTATGACACTCATACCAAACGATTCCGTCCTCACCCGTCTTAAAGTCAGTGGGGACGGAACCTGCGGGCATTTCACACGGGACCCGAGCGTTACAGTGCTCGTAATCTCTAATCTGCACCTGTTCTGTGTTTTTGACCCGCACCTGGTTTTGGCTCACAATAAGGCCCCATTCACACGTCCGTATTTTGCGGATCCGCAAATTGCGGATCCGCAAAACACGGACACCGGCAATGTGCATTCCGCAATTTGCAGAACGCACATAATAGAAATGCCTTTTCTTGTCCGTGTATTCGGACAAGAATAGGACATGTTCTATTTTTTTCGGGAGCCGCGGAACGGAAGTGTGCCGTCCGCATCTTTTGCGGCCCCATTGAAATGAATGGATCTGCATCCTATCCGCATAATTGTCCGCAAATGCGGAAACGGATGCGGATGCAAAATACGGACGTGTGAATGGGGCCTAACTGATGGAAATAACTGATCAATAAACTGACGTGTGAACAAGCCCTTATTTGATAAGTTATTTCCATCAGTTATTGTGAGCCAAAACCAGGTGCGGGTCAAAAACACAGAACAGGTGCAGATCTTTTCATTATACCTGATCTCTGTTTAGTGACCACTCGTGGTTTTGGCTGACAATAAGGCTAGGGCTACACGGCGACAGTTGTCGCACGACAGCCGTCGCAGCCCGATCCCTGAGTAGCGGGGATCCCATAGAGATGAATGGGATGCTGCGGCAGTCGCAAGAAATCCATTCGTTTTGGATTTCTTGCGACTGCCGCAGCATCCCTTTCATCTCTATGGGATCCCCGCTACTCAGGGATAGGGCTGCGATGGCTGTCGTGCGACAACTGTCGCCGTGTAGCCCTAGCCTTACTGATGGAAATAACTGATCAAATAACTGATATGTGAACAACCCCTTATGAATTCCATTATTTTCCATTATAACCATGTTATAACGGAAAACAATAACGGAATCCATAACAGTGATGTGAACTCACCCAAAATTTTATGTCCAAGTACAATGCCAATAGTGTTAGGCGTGTGACCTGCAACTATGAAATGTAGCTTTCAATAACATGCCGATTTATACCTAGCTATTTATATTTTCTAAATGTCCGTAATAAGGGAAAAAAATAACTTGTAAATTAATAATAACTTTTTAAAGCAAACATCTACTCAACAACCATTTTACTTCTAGAATTTTACTGCATGAACAGTTGAGCAAATTTGTAAATATTTTACATTGATTATCTTACAATTATAGCCTGTAGTATAGTCTCCAGCTACACTAACAATTCTGTAGGCTTCACAGCTGAAATCTCACAGCATCCCTCATTAGTTTAGTATGTGCCCAGAGCTTGGTAATTTGTATTCTATAAAGTGAGACTTTACATCCGACACAGTACAGTAATGTGAAATCGGCATAGTCTATGGGCATCTACCTACAGATAGTAGTACTTGATAATTGCTCAGAAATATTTCCCAACATGTTGAAAATTGCCTTGTGGTTATGTAATTCTTACTTTTTTCACAGAAATGGGTAAGATCACGACTTGTAGTGCCGGCGGGTCTCTAAAATAGAGGGGTGGATCAGAAAAAGGGAGATATCTTGGAAGGTATTAGTAATGTGTGAGTAGTTGATCTGTAATGTCTGATGATGATAACCACTGACAATCAGCAGAACTGGGATTGGAGCTCTGGACTAATACACAGGTTGTACTACAAGGTCAGGTCACCAGGAGACAAGTAACGCAATGTGTTCACAAAGTTACTCAACATTTTATGTAGATTATACGCTGTGGCCAGGGGCGAATTGGCCATAGACCTTACAGGGAAATTTCCCGGTGGGCCGATGCCCCAGGGGGCCACCTGAGCCCTCCTCACGGCCGGCCAGTGGAAGTTTTTGGGGATGTATTTTGTGCTGCTCACAGTATTTGGTGATGGACTGTGGTATTTGGCTCTGTTGGGGTGGTATAATGTGCCACAATATGATATTTCTGCTCCTGCCTTCCATCAATTTGGACCCAACTAAAAAATGGGGCCACTTTTAGTATTTTTTCCAGGGCCACTTTAAGTTTCCAGTCCGCCCCTGGCTGTGGCATACTATTCTAAGCTGGATGTACTGTTTTAATGTCTGCAGAGGAATACACAATGTACATGACTGAGCTTGTTGCACAGATTACATGTACATAAAATGTTGAGTAACTTCTAAAGTAATTTCCGTCTTCTTCCAAAATATTTACATAGCTACTAAACATTTTAGGTACATATAAAACACCTGTCATAGTACAAAGGCACTTTATAGAAGAGAATTTTGTATCTGAAAGTGTTCCATACATATCTGCAAACCCACTTTTAGATCATCTCTATTTTTATTTTTATAATTTATATCATAAATATATATTCAGATAATTTCTGCAACAAATTTGCCATGTGTGAACGTAACATAAATCTCCCATTATATAGCACCCAGAATCACAGCTTAGTTGGCATTCTGTGCCTGGTATCTATCTGAAACAGACAGTTGGAACTAGTATTGTGTGGAGAGTTGTGTCTGTCAGCTGCGGACAGGCAACTGGCGTTGCTGAGAACATTCCCAATAAACCTGATTTATTGGTTGCAGTTGACTGACAGGCTGCTACGGGGCCAAGTGGCCATATACCCTACAAAGAAATTTCCTGGTGGGTCAATACTCATGGGGCAGACTGAGCCCTCCTCACAGCCGCTGGCCAGGTACATAACAATCTGATGCTCTCAGCATTAATTAATGCTACCAGCATTAGGTACTTATACACCTAGCCAGCATCCTCCTGAATCCAACTGTATCGCAGTTCTCAGCTTGGTGACAGGGCAGTATTTTGTGCTGCACTGTGATGTTTGGTTTTGCTGGGGCGTTATTTTGTGCTGCACTACAGTATTTCTGGCCCCGCCTACTTCTGTTGTCCCTGCCTACTTGTGGCTTTTTGTTGGCCCCACCTACTTCTGTTGTCCCTGCCTACTTGTGGCTTTTTGTTGGCCCCACCTACTTCTGTTGTCCCTGCCTACTTGTGGCTTTTTGTTGGCCCCACCTACTTCTGTTGCCATGCCTTCTGTCAATTTGGACTCATCTACAACTTAGGGCCACTTTTAGTTTTTATTCCAGGGCCACTTTAAGTTCCCAAATCAACTCTGGGCTCCTATGAAATATCCTTTTCAGTTGGATGCCAGGCACAATAGACAACTACCAAAAGTTTAGTGTTGGTTCTTTTAAATATTATTCAATATTACATTGTTCTACTAGATCTTGCTAAACATAACAGTTAGTTATGCCTCGTGTCTAGATATTGCTGTTACATAGTCGGTGGCAAGTTCTTTTGATTCTCTATCAGAACATTCATCTAGTGCAGGGATCAGCAACCTCTGGCTGTTCGGAAAACTACAACTCCTACTAGAATCCACCTTTTACTTCTATAGAGTTACAAGAACTGCCAAGTAATTGAGCATGCTGGGAGTTGTAGTTTCACAGCAGCTGGAGTGCCGAAGGTTGCTGACCCCGATCTAGTGTGTTCAGTTCTGGTGATCATACAAGATCAGTAGCTCATTCCCACCACCCAAATACTCTCAGGGTGCCTTCACATGTGTCAGATATTGTTGCAGAAAAGTTCTGCTACTGAAAATCAGACCATTCACCTGAATAGGGCCTGCAGAAATCCATGCGCTTTCCACGAAAACAACCCCATTCAGATGATTGGAACTGATTTTCAGTCACACAAATTTTCTGCAAGAAAATCTGCTGCATGTGAAGGCACACTTCTACAATGGCATTGGAGTGATTTCTGCTATTGTGTATGCCAGCTGGATGTTCTGAGAGACAAAAGAACAGCAGAGGGCATCATAAGTAATATCTAGATTTTTTTACGTTTATTTATATTATTCCAATTGAATAATTGTTACATTTGACATGAACTTACAGAAATTTGTAATATTTATGGAACAACCATTTGCGGATTGCTGCTCCATTCCTCTCTATGGGACTGCGGGAAATAGCCAATTACTTGTAAGCAGCAGTCCCATAGAGAATGAATGGAGAGGCAGTGTGCATGCTTAACCTGTTGGATCCCCTCCGATTTAGGCTTCATTCACACGTCCCTATGTGTTTTGCGTTCCCCCAAAAAAAACGTGTGGCATCCGTGTTTCCGTTTTTTTTTGCAGATCCATTGTAACAATGCCTATCCTTGTCAGCAAAACGGACAAGAATAGGACATGTTCTATCTTTTTTGCAGAACGGAAATACAGACATACGGAACGGAATGCACACGGAGTACCTTCCGTTATTTTTGCGGACCCATTGAAATGAATGGTTCCGCATACGGTCTGCAAAAAAAACGGAACAGACACAGAAACAAAATACGGTCGTGTGATTGAAGCCTTAAAGAGGTTCTCCAGGAATTAAAAAAATGAAAATACTTAAATATTGTTTTATAATATATTCAAATACCTTTCATTACTTAGAATGGCTTGTTTTGTCTGGGGAGCAATCATTAGGAGAAATAAAATGGCCACCGTCCTATTAGCACACACAGTACCTGTCCTAATCACACAGGAGGACAAGTTACTGCACCACAATGAGCCATAGCGCTCAATGAGCTGCCTCATCCTCCTCTGTGCTCTAACCATCAGGAATCATGATCCTGAATACAGGTGAATCTCTTTGGGAATGTGCTAACATTCTTATCATCTGTATTCAGGATCATAATCCCTGACAAGTAGAAAGGAAGAGGAGGATAAGACAGCTCTTTACCTAATGGGACAGCACCATTTTGTTTCTCCTAATGATTGCTTCCCAGGCAAAACGAGCGATTACAACTAATGAAAGGTATTTGGGAATATATTTATAATAAAAGTAATATTTAAAGGGAACCTGTCATCTCCGAAACACCCCCTGAACTAGGGTAAGCGGTGTATAGTGTCAGTGATGCTGAATCCGAATATGTAAGTTTTATCGTCATACTCACTTCCATTCTGACTCTGTGCTCCCACAAACCAGCAGTAAAATGCACTCACTGGACTCCAGTGCTCACTCACATAATGGAGAGGACTCAAAGAAGAGTCCAGTGAGTGCATTTTACTGCAAGTTTGTGGGAGCACAGCGTCAGAATGGAAGTGAGTATGAAGATAAAACTTACATATTCGGATTCAGCATCACTTACACTATACAACACTTACTCTAGTTCAGGGGGGGTTTCGGTGATGACAGGTTCCCTTTAAGTAGTTTCATTTTCTTAATTCCCGGAGAACCCTTTTAAGGGAAATCTGTCACCACGATTTTGTAGTATCATCTGCAGTATTACATGAGTAATACTGCAGATAATGACTCCAGATCTATGTTTTTTATTTTTTAAAACTGCACCCCATTCTTCTGCATTCAGTGCTCAAGGCTGCACTGAAATACACAATCCGGACTGCTATGCTTGCGCATAGAATGGAGAAAAATTGTCAGAGCAAGCTCAGAAGTCTGGAAAAAGTATTTCAGCATAGCTTCATAGATCTGGAGTCATTATTTGCAGTACCACTCATGTAGTACTGCAGATAATGCTACCCAATCATGGCGACAGATTCCCTTTAATAGTTATCCTCTATCCTGTGGATAGGGAATAACTAAATCTTACCAAATATGGAGCCCTCTTTTCTGTACAGGGCTGAGATGCTCTACTAGTGGGACCTGAATTTTCTCAATGCTCCGTCAGCCAGCTAATCTGACGGGCTCCTTATCTCTGCTCTCTGACATTATAAACACTATTCATTATAGCTCAGTTCTTATCTTACTGATAGGAATGTGGCTTAAATAAGTGTTTATGACCTCTCAGTAGTTTAGAGCAGTGTTCCTCAACTCCAGTCCTCAGGGCCCACCAGCCGGTCAGATTTTCAGGATTAGGTGATATAATTAGTTTCAATTCATCAGGACTTAACACAGGTATTCATTTTGTGGGATATTCTCAAATCATGACTGGTAGGTGGGCCCTGAGGACTGGAGTTGGGGAACAATGGTTTAGAGATAAGGGTTATTAGATGACCAGGCACAAAGTGAAAGTAAAAAGTACCATTCACACCGGTAGACAAAGAGTTAACGGCTCAATAGTTTTAATAAAGACCAATTGAAAAAAATATTTTTGGCCCAAAGTGAGTAAAATCCAACCATAAAAAAATTGCCTCTGAAGTTGTACACAGTCTTTAAGCATGAATAAATTATATAAAGATCTAGATTATATTGCAGTGCTTTATCAATTTCAAAATGTTTAAGGCTCATATAATAATCATTTAAAATTGAGAAAAACATTAAAAGGCAAATAACCTCATACCTGTAATTTTTTTAAACAGGGTTAGCACTGTATAATAATGAAGCCCCTGGAAGAGTTTCTTATAATGTACTCAGGCTACTCTATGTTGAAAAAATATTTCTGGGTAAACAATTAGACCTCAGTTTGAGGTATTTCTTGTACATTCATTCCATTTAGTCATGAAGCCTAAAACTCATATTGCATACTTATAATGTCTATTAATGGAACATGGTAGAGAGAGGCTACGGCATCAACATCGATTTAACGCAAATCCAAATTATGAGGAATACACCCGGCTTACTAATATTTATAATGAGGAAAATATTTTTGAAATAATTGCAGCTGGTTCCATTGGTGTTCCGATTTCATAAAGATTACTAGAAGTATAGAAGGCTATCTGTACACGTTGCATATTTTTGCATGGATAAACCAAGCACAGTACAATTAAGGTGAATGAGATTTAACAAATCACAGGTACAGTTAGGGGGACATTTATTTGCTATGTTATTTATTATTTATTTTATTTTATATGTGATTTACGCCACACTAGTGGTGTAAAAAAGTTGCACACTTTGTCGCACATCATCTTTGCGGCAAAATCTGTGACTTTTCACCTTTCACGCGACTTTTCAGAAGTGGTGAGAAAAGTGGGCATAGGGAGGGGGCATTGCAGCGGGTCTGCCACATTCATCTTTATTCACGCCAGTTTTCGGTTGTGAATATAGACAGAAATCTACGGTAGCTAGGAGGCTGCCATAGATATTAGACTATTGTGGGTGGATGCTCGAAATCAATTAGAGGCATGCGCCTATACATAAATTTGGGGCATCCTCCAGCGGCACATGGGGAATCACGGACCGGCAAAGAAAACGCCAGTCTTGATAAATCTCCCCCTTTGTGTATATTTTCTGTGCAGAATTTGAACTGCTGTGAGGAGTTTGCAGTGCAAATCCACATCACAATCTGCACATAACACATGCAGATTTTGGTTCGGATTTACGGCCAAACGCAGAGAAATCTGCATGAAGAAATTGTTTTCAAACCCTCACCCATATGCAGGAACCCTAAAGCTTAACACATGGCAGATTTAGTTGCAGTAAATTTTCTGCAACTGAAAATTAGTTCCATTCACTGAATGAGGTTTGCAGAAATCCATGTGTTTCGGACCAAAACAACCCCAACTAAATGAATGGAATTGTTTCAGTCAAGAAAATTTTCTGCAACGAAATCTGCGGCATGTGAAGGAGTGCCAAGACATCAAAATACCTTTCCTCCAGAAGGAATAAAAACTGTGTAGTGCCTATAAGGGGCTAACCTGTAAGCGAATGTCTGATTCCACATGATTCATATTATCAACCACACTAGATACACCATTTGTTGAGTAAACTGTTTCGGGGTTGTTGGTCCTCGTCAGTACAAAGTAGTGTTCCAATTGGATGTATGAGATTCCTGTGCACTGCCCCATAGAAGGTACTAATTCTACTTAGATTCAGCTAGTGGGGATTGTTAGGAAAAAGTAGGCTGGATCTCGTTAGGGAGAAACTGGACCTTTTGTAAAATAACAGTCATTTTTCTCATTAAATAAAGAAAATAACAGAACCGAAAGGTAGATAAAAAGGTACAAAGTGATATGATCGTCTGAAAGATCTGCAAAGCCAATTGAACGTGCAAAACAAGAGCCTTACATGATACATCATAGAACTCTAAGTCAGAACTAGACAACATTGAATTAGTGATAAAAGGCATGTTTAGAAACATATGATGTAAAATCAATACCAAATAAGTAACATTTGAAAAGGACAAGAAATAAATACATAAAAAGGAGGGGGGCAGAGAGCAGAAGGGGGCAAGAAAAGGAATAGAAGAAAAAGATAAAGATACATGGAAGACATGAAGAAAGTAGAGATGGGTCAGGGATGAAAAGTCCATTTAAAGTGTCCTGTACATCCCAGAGTTGCGAAATGCGTCCCAAGGACTCAAAATCTTCAAAAATCAAGTATGGGCCTGAGGGGTATGGGTTATTAATTCCTCGACTCTTTGATATAACATCACTTCCTCAAACCATTCCTCAAGAGTTGGTGGAGACCTCGATTTCCAATGACGTGGAATAACTGCTTTTGCCACTTGAATGAGATATTTAAAGGAGTTTTCCGGGAATTAAGAAAATAAAAATACTTAAATATTACTTTATTATAAATATACTCTCAAATACCTTTCATTAGTTATAATGGCTCGTTTTGTCTGGGGAGCAATCATCAGGGGAAATAAAATGGCCACCGTCCTATTAGTACACATAAAACCTGTCCTAATCACACAGCAGTACAAGTTACTTCACAACACTGAGGTAAAGAGCTGCCGCATCCTCCTCTCTGCTCTGCTCGTCAGGGATTATGATCCTGAATACAGCTGATAAGATCTTCAGCTCAATCTCTGTGAAACGGAGTTCATGAGGAAACAGCTGAAGTAAAGAGATGGCGGACTGTGGTAATGGAGACTGTATACAAGTGCTACTGCCCATTAGGCACACCCCCCACCTCCTCTCTGTACTTCATGAACTCCATTCCTACTGAGATTTAGCTGTATTTAGGATCATAATCCCTGACAAGTAGGAGAGGAGGATGAGGCAGCTCTTTACCTCAGTGTTGCGAAGTAACTTGTCCTGGTGTGTGATTAGGACAGGTTCTGTGTGTACTAATAGGATGGCGGCCATTTTGTTTCTCCTAATGATTGCTCCCTAGACAAAATGAGCCATTATAACTAATTAAAGATATTTGGGAATATATTTATAATAAATCAATATTTAAGTATTTTTATTTTCTTAATTCCCGGAGAACCCCTTTAAGGAGTGAGTTTTTGTAGGCTGAAATAGTGAAATCGAATACATATAAAAGAGGGGATTCTGGTGTATTCAGAATCGGGAAACGTTTTATAGTCATTTTAATTTCTTGCTGTAACTTTGGAGAGAACCTAATATGACTGTAGATTATAAAGTAAGTTTCTTCACTGTGTTTATAATTTGTGTAGCAATATCTCTATGCAGAATCAGTATAACCAAGTACTATAAGAAAGTAGAAATTCTAAATACGAACAAATATTGGAAATAGCAAAATTGAAATTATTACTTTCATTTTAAGTGATGACGCTGATTTCAGTATAATATGCTTTAAATGGCAAGGAACTCTTCTACGGCTGATAGATGGAACGATTTATATAATCCGCTGTAATGATAATTGTGTCTACACTACTGAATGAGAAATATTTCCCTATGAGGCAGGTGAAACATATGATTTGTGTATCTTCAATAGACATTTAATCATGTAAGCCATTATAATAAAATGTACTTGGTTTATAGGACACTTGATTCCTTCACTTTTTAATTTATGGCCAGCTTCAGCTGTTGTAAAGCATATCATGCCAATGTTTCTCATGATTTTTAATGTGTACCTTGCCATTTGTTATATGCCTAAACCTCAACTTAAAAAATAAAACAAAAGAAACCATATAAATGTATAGGTTATGATACAATTTACATATTCATATATGTATATATGATATTGCAATATTATGCATTCTTCATGTCGCTCCCATCACATGTATTATGGCTAAGACTGGATTCACACGACCGTATATGCCGTCCGTGTTAAAGAGGCTGCATAACCACAAAATGCAATGCAATCTGAATGCACCCTGCTATAGGGCAGGAGAAGTTATATAGTTTTGTGGGAAAAGATTGAGTAAAACCTATCATTGATTCAGTTATATCTTTTCTTTTTCCACCTCCTGTGAACAGCCATCGGTCCAGGAGGGAGGTGTTATCAGTGACTGACAGCTATCTGTATATGGACACCTGTATACACAATGCTATAAATCACTGATAACACATCACTCCTGTGTCGATAGGTATTCACAGGAGGTGGAAAAAGCAACGATATAAATGTATAAAATACTGTATTAATGAATATATATATATATATCTAAAGGCAGCTCTCTCCAGTCGTGTCCTGCATGGGTGAATAAACTCATTTTTTTCTACTGGAGAGTGCTGCCTTTTTTTTGCTATTTTTGTATTCCTGGGCGACTGTCTTGTCCCATTGGGCTTACACCTCAATTTGTGCTTTGTTGTCTTGTGCTGCTATATATATATATATATAACCAATCTGCTTCTCCTGCTCTATAGCATGGTGCTTTCAGATTGCATTACATTTTGTTGTGACAGGTTCTCTTTAAGTATATTTTGTGCCAAAAACTTGGATTATACAGCATTAGATTGAAACTAGAAAAGTTTCCTCAAAGGTAAAGTTTTCCTTTACTCCTTTAATGGCAACGTATCCCTTTTGGCACAAGAGAGAGAGAGACCTCACAGGAAAAGCTGATATGGCTGTGTGCGTCCAGCCTCAGTACTGATGTTACTGCATCTGCATACAAATGATAAGATTTATTAAAAGCAGCACATTTTTATACATTAACACAAGTAGAATCAAGACACAAAATGCCATCTTACGAAGATTGTGGGTGTATGTCGCAGCAAAATCAGTTAACCACTTCCAGGCCAGGCTATTTACCCCCTACCTGGCCTAGCCTAAGGCTCCATTCACACGTCCATATTTTGTATCCGCATCCTTTCCGCAATTTCGGACAATTATGCGGATAGGATGTGGATCCATTCATTTCAATGGGTCCTGAAAAAATGCGGACAGTACACCGTGTGCTGTCTGCATCCTGTCCTACTTCTATCCCGATTTTGCGGTCCATAGCTCAATACAAGTCTATGGAACCTCCAAAAATGTGGAAGACATGCGGAAAGGCATCCGTATGTCATCCACATTTGCGGATTCCGTTCCAGGAGGGTAGCAAAAAAAAAAAAAAGATTTGATTCCTCCTTCCGTTTTTTGCGGATCCGCAATAAAACGGATGACATACGGATACATCCTTTCCGTTTTTTGCGGAAAAACAGAACGGATGTGCTTGAAAAACTGAGTTTTTTGCGGAACAACAGATCCGCAAAAAACTGACCGTTTTCCAGGATGTGCACAAATATGGACGTGTGAATGAAGCCTAATTTTGCAAATCTGACATATGTCACTTTGGCTACTTTCACACGAACGTTGTTTTTGTGGGCTCAGATCCGCATTTTTCACATGAAAAATGCGGACCCATTCATTTCCATGGGTCCGCAAAAAATGCGGACAGCACACCGTGTGCTGTCCGCATCCGTATGCCCGTTCCGTAGGCCCGCAAAAAAAATAGAACATGTCCTATTCTTGTCCGTATTACGGACAAGAATAGTACTGTTCTATTAGGGGCCAGCTGTTCCGTTCCGCAAAATACGGAATGCTCACGGATGCCATCCGTTGTTTTTGCGGCTCCGCAATTTGCGGACCGCAAAACACAACGTTCGTGTGAAAGTAGCCTTTATGTGGTAATAACTTTAGAAAGCTTTAATTTATCCAAACCAGAGAGTTTCTTGACACGTTGTACTTCATGTTAGTGGCAAATTTGGGCTGTTATTTTTTACTTTTATTTATAAGAAAAAAACACAAAATGTCTGAAAATTTTGAAACAATAGCAATTTTCAAAATATGAGTTTCTGTGCTTTTAAAACAGATAATGATACCTTCCCAAAATCGTTATTTATTAACATTCACCACATGTCTATTATGTTAGCATCATTTTATAAATGCCATTTTAAATTTTTAGGACTTTTATAAACAATTTATCAAATTTTCAATAACATTTCAGAAAAAGACAGTTTAGGGGCCAATTCCGTTCTGAAGTGACTTTGTGGGGTGAACATAATAGAAACCACTTTAGAAACCCCATTTTAGAAACTGCACCCCTAAAATTATTCAAAACCGATTTTAGAAATTTTGTTAACCCTTTAGGGGTTCCACAGGTATTAAAGCAAAATGGCGGTGAAATTTAAAAATGTTTGATTTTTTGTGCAGATTTTCCATTTTAATTATTTTTTTTCTGTAGCACAGCAAGGGTTAACAGCAAAGCAAACCTCAACATTGAATACCTGAATACTGCAATTTACAGAAACACCCCATATGTGCTCGTAAACTGCTGTATGAGCACATGGCAGGGCTCAGAAGGGAAGGAGCGTTATATGGTTTTTGGAGGGCAGATTTTGCTAGAATGGTTTTTGGATGCCATGCCGCATTTGAAGAGACCCTAAGGTACTCCTACAGTGAAAACACCCTAAAAGTGACCACATTTTGGAAACTACAACCCTCAAAGAATTTATCAAGGGATATAGTGAGTGCTTTAACCCCATAGGAGTTTCATAGAAACTTGGAAAAGTGTTATGACACATTATGAAACACTTGGCTGTGGAACTGAAAAAAAAATAGTTTATTTTACAATAAGACCCAGAATTTTCATTTCCACAATGGGTAACAGGAAAAAATGAACCACATATCTGTTAGAATTTTTTTAGAATATGGCAACACCCCATATGTGGTTGTAAACTGCTGTTGGGGACACGGTAGCGGTCAGAATGAAAGGAGAGGGATCTGGATTTTCTAACATGAAATTTGCTAAAATAGTTTTAAGAGCTGTAACTTTTTTTTATTTTTTCATTGACAGCTCATTTTTTGTGGGACAAGTGGTAGTTTTTATTGCCACCATTTTGGCTTTTTGCTAGCTTTTTATCTATTTTTTGGGAAGTGAAGTGGGCAAAAATTACAATTTTGTCTGTTTTTTTTATTTTTCATGGGATTCACCATATGGTATATATAATATGATAACTTTATTCTGCGGATTGATACAATTATGCCGATAACAAATGTATTTTTTTTTTTTTAGTACTTTTGTATCATAAAATTTTTATTAAAAAAATGTTCTATTATTTTACATCACCTTATACTAACATCCATAACATTTTTATTTTTCTGCCAACACAGGTGTCTGAGGGCTTTTTGCAGAACAGTTTTTTTATTGGTACCATTTTGGAGTACATAAGAATTTTTGATCTCTTGACATTATGTTTTTTGGGAGGTGAGGTGACCAAAAAAAATAACTATTCTGGTACAGTTTTTATTATTTTTTTCATGGCATACATCTGATGGGGTAGATCATGTGATATTTTTACAGAATGGGTAATTACGGATGTGGCGATACCTAATGTGTCTATTTTTATTTTTTTATTTTTACCCTATAAAAGCATTTTTGAAAAAAACATGTTTTTGTGTCGACATTTTCTGAGAGCTAAATTTTCTGGCAATGGTCTTGAGGGAGGGCTCATTTTTTGAGGGATGAAGTGACATTTTCATTGGCATCATTTTGGGGTACATAGTACTTGTTGAACACTTTTTGTAAGACAAAGTGACCAAAAAACTGCTGTTTTGGCACCTTTTATATCTATTTTTTAACGGCATTCACCTAACAGGGAAGATTATGTAACATTTTTATGGAGCTAGTTGTTACGGATGCAGCGATACCAAATATGCCTATTTTTATTTTTCACAATAACAAATAACTTGCTTAGGGGAAAGGAGTTTTTTTATGCTTGAAACTTTTATTTTTATAAAACCCTTTTTTTATTTTTACTTTATTTATATTTACACTTTGTGTCCCCCCATAAGGTTGTACAAGAACTCTGGGGGACATTTAACATTGCGGTTTTTTTTTTGTTTTTTTTTTTAACTTCTGATTGCTCCTGTAACTGGGGCTGACATAGTAGCCCCAGTTACATAGGGAATGCAGCCTCCAGAGAGGCTGTATAGCGCTATACGAGCTCTAGGAAGACCAGGCAGCTCCTGCAGACTCCCGACTCTGGTGGTCACATGACCACTGGGGCCGAAACAGAAAGTGACGTAGCTTCCTCAGCTGAGTACACAGGAATCACAGCAATCTGGAAAACAGGGACACAGAGGAACAGTCCCTTCCTTCTCTATGGGGTGCCGCACTGTCGCTGAGAGATAAATCCTGACAGCCCAGGACGATTATAGTCAAATATAAAAAAAAAAAAAAAAACTGTGAATAGATTCAAAATGTGATGTGTTTTTAAAAATGACTGTGCACATAGTTCCATTTAGTAGCATCTAAAGAAAGGCATAAGTAAAAGAAAATGGTGTGATGATAAATTTACTTTACTTGCTCTATAGCACTGACATATTCCACAGACATCGTCACTTGTTGTCCCCAATGGAGCTCACAATCTAAGTTCCCTATCAGTATGCGTTTGGAGTGTGGGAGGAAACCAGAGTACACGGAGGAAACCCACCCAAACACAGGGAGAACATACAAACTCCATGCAGATGTTGTCCACAGTTGGATTCAAACCAAGGACCTCAGCGCTGAAAGATAAATATGGGATAGATAGATAGATAGATAGATAGATATGGGATAGAAAGATAGATATTAGATAAATAGATATCAGCACTATATACCTAAGTAAAATTAAAAATAAAATAGATTAGAATTATTGCATATGTTAATTTTTAAGTTAAAAATCAGTCTCTTTCTTCTTTTAGATGAGCACCCACCATGTTTTGCATGTGTTTTGTTCTACTTGCTGGTGGTATAAAGGGGGATGGGGAAAGGGATATACTAAACACAACAGGAGTTTAAGGGTCATCAGCTTTTAGCCTCAGCATGACCACCTCTTTAAAGTATGAGAAGATCACGTGGTCCATTCCAGGCTGTTAATAATTCATTCAGAGCACGTTTTACTCTTGGGGAAATGCTTTGTTCTTCAGATTTCCCCTGTTCCCCTCCCCCCACTGCAACACTAGAAAAAAAAATTGCAATTTTCTTACACACCACTCACATAACACAAGAAAACTATCTGCAAGTTATGCAATCTCCTTAAAGCACAACTATTTTTAGACTACATTATTTTATATTTATTTAATAAAAAAAAATAATGTTCTTTAACAAGACTTTGAAGCTTTCAGCTCTAAACAATCCTGTATAATTATAACAAAATGTTATGTTATTAGTCTAGTCTAGTCAAAAGAATTTTCTTTTTGGATTTTAGGCTTCAAAAATATACTGGTAATTATTTTACTTTTAGATTATTTGTATTATTATTTATTGTTATTATATAATTATATATATATATATAGATACAATTATATACTATTAATATTTATTTATTATTTCAACAAGAAAATGCCACAGCAAATAATGTGATATATATATATAATTAACATCAGTTTTTAACATGGTAAAATACTACAGCTAATATCATTTTATACAGAATATTTATATTAGTATCATTATTATTACTCCCTCAATTAATATATATCTTTTATGCACTCAGCAATATCAGTATTTTTCTATAAATTTGAATTGTAATAAATTTAAAGGCAATGAACACCTTCGGGCAGCATTTTTTAATGACTGCATTTTACTAATTTTGGGCTAAAAATAATTTTTGCGCGTGGGCTTTATTAAAAACATTCAACAGTTTTTGTTCTACAGGGTTAAAGGCTATGTACACCTTTGGGGGCAATTTTTAAAATTATTGTACTGTACTCATTTTGAGCCAAAAAATAATTTTTAAATTGGTCTTTATTACAAATATGGAGCCCTTTTTTCTGTACAGGGCTGAGATGCTCTAATAGAGGGACCTGAATTTTCTCAATGCTCCGTCAGCCAGCTAATCTGACGGCTCCTTATCTCTGATCTTTGACATTATAAACACTCATTATAGTTCAGTTCTTATCTTACTGATAAGACTATAGCTTAAGTTTATGACCTCTTAGTAATTTAGAGATAAGGGTTATTAGATGACCAAAGTGAAAGTAGATTCACACAGGTAGAAAAACAGTTAACCCTTTGTGACAGAACGGCTCAATATTTTCAATAAAGACCAATTGAAAAAAAAATATTTTTTAGCCCAAACTGAGTAAAATGCAATCATAAAAAATTTGCCTCAGAAGGTGTCCATAGCCTTTAAGTTTTAGTCTATCTGCAGAGTATCTTGCTTTCAGTTTCACACTGATCCCATCACGCAGCTTCTCTAACTGCCCATATCTCTGAATTCCTGACAGTTAATGACTAATAACTAATGTGTTTATGAGCTGCAAGAATTCAGAGATAAGGGCAGTACAATGGGCTGTTAAAGCAGCAACCTGAGGGTTCAGATTGAAACTGAAAGCAAGATACTCTGCAGATAACCTGAAACTTAACCCTGTAGAACAAAAAACTGTTGAAAAATAAACTTATTAAAATGTTAATAAAAAAAGACAATTAAAATAAAAACTCGTGGAAAATGTTTCAAGATTTTTAGCCCAAAATGAGTAAATTACCCTTTAAGGTGTTCATAAATATGCAAACTATTTGCATGTAACGATTTTTTAGTTATAAATTTAATGAAAAGACTTTGGTTAGTTTCAACAGCAAAAAAATCCTAACTATAATCCCAAATAACCTAATATTTAACATTATATAATATCTAGACTAAAATTAACTGGATCTAGCAATGGTCAGCAGATATGTCACATATGTCACTATGGCCAACTATAAGGACAATATCATCAGAATTTTATTTTATCCTTTATTAACATCATGAATGTGAATATTGTCATTTTTTAAATTAATTTATTTTTATTTTTTTACAAAAAACGGTGGATGGTTTTCTGTATGTTATTTATTACGTCATTCCACGTATTCTACTTGCTGTCCGGACTCTTAACTTCTTTCCTTGTTCTGACTTGGCAGTCTCGCTTGACTTTCTCAGTCAGAACATTCACTGCGACCAGAGAGAAAAAGGAGTTTAGTGACCCAATTAGGCTAGGGCTACACGACGACATGTGTCGCGCGACACATAGTGCACAACTACACTCGCGACAGTTGTACCGCGACATTGTGTCGCACCAATGTCGCGCGACAATTTTTACAATGGAAGTCTATGGTGTCGCAGTGCGTCACCATAGACTTCCATTGTAAAAATTGTCGCGCGACATTGGTGCGACACAATGTCACTCGACAACTATCGTCGTGTAGCCCTAGCCTTAGGGCGTTACACATCACACGGCTAAGCACGATGCTCTTCTGAGGGCATCTTTTCTTGGCCTATCGAGAGAACAATAGCGCTGTCATACTGTTATCCTAAATTCTACATGTACTATTGTACTATTATTATTATACTACTATTATGCCTGTATTACACTGGCAGATTTTCTGCCAGATGATCGCAAACAAGCGTAACATACTAACGCTCGTTAGCGATCATTTGGCAGTGTAATACTGTTGGTGATTACCCGATCAACGAGCAAGCGCTTGTGCATCGGGCAATTATGATCTTTCAGCAGGCTAAAATCTGTCCAAGGGCTCATGCAGACAAACGTATTTTCTTTCTGTGTCCGTTCCGTTTTTTTATGCAGACCGTATACGGAACCGTTCATTTCAATGGGTTTGCAAAAAAAAAAAACAAAAAAAAAAAATGAAGTTACTGCATGTTTATTCTGTTTCAGTATGTCCGTTCTGCAAAAAAACAGAACATGTCCTATTATTGTCCGCATTACAGACAAGGATAAGACTGTTCTATTAGGGGGTCTGCTGTTCTGTTACGCAAAATACGGAATGCACACGGACGTTATCCGTATTTCTTGTGGATCAGTTTTTTGCGGACCTGCAAAATACATACTGTCGTGTGCATGAGCCCTAATCATTATCTGCTGCCGGCAAATAACTAGACAGCATGGGGACAAGCGATGGTATAATGATTGCTCCACCCCATGCTCTGGAGGAGTTTGCGGCACGTAATAGGAGAAATCTCCTCCGCTATTGAGCAGGCGATTGTTGGGAGGGAACGCTTTCTTCCAGACAAATACTAAAAAAAAAAAGGCTTCTATGAATATAGAGTTTTTAGAAAAATACCCCTTACTGATGGAAGTGTCTCTTTATAAGTAGATACAGTAGTGAAAATAAAAACTGAAACAACCAATCAGAATGCAGCTTTTTTCTGTAGTGCAGACTGTAAAATGAAAGCAGCAAAGAGATTGGTTGTTAAAAGCAATTTCTCTAGATTTAATTTGCATTATTTTTATGATTTCTCTAAGTCTTTAACCATTGCTAAGACATAGGCATGAATGCAACTGTGAGAGGTGTCAGCTATGTGCTACATGTGGTATGGCCACGTATAGCGTAAATAGTGCACATTTTGTGCAGAGGAATTGCATGCAGAAAATCAGTGGATAAGATATTTACAAATCAAATCATTTTCCCACAAGGGACTGGATTTTATGTTGCGGATTTCACGCTTCACAATGCATTGTGAAATCAGCAGCAAACCCGCTACGTTTCTGCAAAAAAATTCTGGACCGTTTGCTGTGGATTTTCCTGCTGCAGAAAGGTGGCAGATCCTGACCGTAGTATCCCGCAGCCAGAACCAGGACTAGGTCCAAAACATGGGAGAGGCTTACAAATACTGCGGTGTTAAAAGTGGCCTGAGGATATTGCTGTCACAGTTTTTTTGTGTGTGCTTTTTTTCCCCAAAAAAATACCTGGCATTTTTTAATTTTTATTGTAGCATTTTTTTTTTTTACCAATTGTATATATGAGCACTGCCATTTTTTTATGCCTTGAATTTTTATATAGGAAAGTATGTACTGCCGTGATGTCATGTTCTCTGTAGAGCAGTATGTAAAAAAAAAAAAGCATTGTTAAAAAAATGCCTTGAAAAATGCCACAAAAACTCAATACACATTCAAATGTATGTGGGACCAAAATGAGAAATTAATTAAGGAAAAAAAATCACCAGACCCAGAGCATGCTGTGATTAAAAAAACAAACAAAAAACATTGACCTGACTTGTGCAGTGTTTTTGTTAGCATTTTTAGGTGTTTTTGTGGCTTTTTGACAAATTGGGAGAGATTTATGAAAACTGCAACCAATCACAGTCCATCTTTTATTTTTCAGAGCTCCTTTGGAAAATGAAAGGTGGAATCTGATTGGTTGCTATGGGCAACTAAGCCAGTTTTCGTTTATACCATTTTGATAAATCTTCCCCATTGTCTGTACCAGTAGTGCCTTGCAATTTTACATAGGAAAGTATGTACTGCCCTGTAACGTTGCATCCTCTGTAGAGCAGTATGTAAAAAAAATAACTAAAAATGCCTTGCTAAAATGCCTTAAAAACTCACACATTCACATTTTTGAAGCAGGACAAAAAAGAAACAAAACCAAACCAAACTGGTGTAAAAGAAAACTGGCTTAGTCGCCCATGGCAACCAATCAGATTCCACCTTTCATTTTTCACAGCTCCTTCGGAAAATGAAAGGTGGAATTTGATAGGTTGCTATGGGCAACTAAGCCTGTTCTATTTTACACCAGTTTGATAAATCTCCCTCAATAGTATCTGAGACAAAAACGCCACAAAATGGAGGAAAAAACAGCAGACCTGGAGAGTGATACGATTAAAAAACAAAAAAAACATTGACCAAAAGAAAAAAAATGTGTCTCAAAGGAGAAATACACCACTACAAAAGAAATAAAAAAATTCCAATACACTTACAGGCAACACCTGTTTTTGTTTGCCTATAACATGCGCCAAAAATTGCAAAACCCCACAAAAATGTCTGAAATCCTACCTAAAAATCTACAGTATGTGTGACACCAGCCTTTTAGTTGATTTTTATTGCATTTTCTTCAATACAGTAAGAACTGCAGTGTCCAAATATGACTAAACCGTCCAAATTTCTGACACAATTGCACCTGGCTTGAAGTATGGTGTTTTATTCACATTTTATTTTCATTTTCAGTTTGATTTTTTTTTATGTTCGTTTCAGTTGTGTTTATAGCACTTTGATTTCTTACAGCACCATCTGAGTGACCCCCATTGAACCCACTGAAGAGCTGCCAATTTGCCTGTGACACCATTTCATACCAAACATTTCAAAACACAAGAGTTGTCTATTCGGTGGAGGTGGACATTTTTATTTGAGGGATAACTGACATAATGTCGGACTTTTTTTTAGGGGGGCAGGAGCTGCCAGCTGCAGGACATCATTAATTATGTAAATTGTGTGAGCGGATATACTCCCCCCCCCCTCTGATAAAAGTGAAGGAGCCGCCTTGAGCTGAGGTCACGTGATGGGCTGCGCTTCGCGCCACTTTTGTAAAGCCCCCTTTTTTCCCCTGCAGTTTTTTTTTTTTGGTGCCCTGGTCATGAGGTAACGTTGTGTTTATATATTTTTTTTCTTCTTCGGCGCTGTGTACCCTGTCGTGCCCTCTTCAGCGGCTGCTTTCCTGGGTGAGGTGGGTGCAGGGCTGGCTGTGTTGGTGCTCCTTGCACTACGTACTTTGCAAAACAAGCCCCCCCCGCGCCACTGCCACCTGTAGGAGTGAGCCTCCATTAATGTGTGGGGGGAGCGGGTTGTTGTTGTGTGGCGTCTTTCCTGCTATCTGAACGACGACTAGGCAGCACTTTGTAACTCACATGGCGCCCGGGGCTGCGGTCACACACACCGGCCATGCTGCGGGAGGTAGCAGGCTGAGATTGCCCGGCCTGTGTGTGTGCGGGAGGAGGAGGGTGCGTGTCTTTGTCTGTGGCCTTTTTGCTTGCTTCCCTTACTTTCTTCCTCCGTGCCTGCTGCATGTTTGTTCCTCTCCTCCCTGCATTGTCTAAGAGCGAGCGGGAGCACATGGCGTTCGGCATGTAATGTGGAGAAGGAGGGGGCTCCATCACTTTTTACTACCCCCTCGTTCTCATCAGGCCTTGGAGACTGTTTGTCCCTATGGTGCCTGTGTCTTCCTCTCTCCCCTCCCCGGGCTGCACCATGGGATTTGTAGTCGTGCTTATTTGTTTGGGCTTGTTCCATGAGGTACGTTAACCCTATGTTGTCTGTAAAAGCAGTACCGGCGACGGCAGTATTGCGTGTGTGAACGTGTAGCGTGTTGAGCTAATTCTTTTGTTCCCTGTAAGAAGCCATTTCAGGCTGGGGGTGATCGGTACCCCGCTTCCTCCCCGGCGCCGCACACGTGGGTGACTGTAGCGCCCCCTCCTGAGGACGGCGCGCTCTCCACCTGTTTACCGCTGCTGGCATCGTGGTGCGGAGTTGAGCGCGCCGAGCACGTGCATCGGCCATTTAAATGCCTTATGCTAGTAGTTTGCAGGGGGTGTATGGGTGGCTAGGCTTACGTTGGTGGTCCTATATATATATTTTTTTCTTTTGTGTGCTGGTAGCTTCCCCTCCTCCAATTCCTTCATGGTAACAGTAGCGTCATGCATTGCAATCTGGCGCAGCAGGGGTTAAAGTTTGGCGCGTTTTTGTGGTATTTGAATTGCCGGGACTTCATTTCCCATCATGCCCCGCTCCCTTTTCCTCCTCCTCTTCTCTTTAATCTCAACACGAGGGACAGGGACGCGTGGTGTGGAGTCCGGAGTGGGAGAAGCTGCTGAAGCTTCAGGTAATGGGTACCAGGACATGCATTCCCTGTCTAGTAGGGGGTCAGTGGCCATTGTGTCCTGGGAGCATGGCTCTATGCTGCTCTTTACTTTGCCTAACCCTGACTTTAGGGCTCAGTCACACGGTCAGGTTTCCTGATGCAGGTTTGGACCTCCTGATCAGGTGTAAACTGAAAGAGAAACAGGATTTGTCCTTTTAAACTTTCTCTCCTTTTTTTTAGGTTCTACTCCTAATCTTTGGCTTCAAGCATGTAGTAGGAAGCCTGGCCCTGTGGCCCTACCCTTTAGGAGGTTGCAGATAATGAACTGGTCCAGTTTCAAGGCAGCATGCGATGTGGTCTATCCTGTCCATATACATGCTAGAGGGATCATATCGGTGGGGTGATCTGGATTTTAAGATTGGAAATAAATGTGACAGAACAGTCCTAGCACCATTTAGTGATTTAAAGTGCCCGGCTTGCAGGCCATTGGGGGCCTTATTGCTTGTGTTGAGTCATACAGGTCTTTGGACATGGTGGTTGTGTCAATGTTGATCTCCTGTGTATGGAAAACCTGGCGGTAAATAGTTTCAGCATTAGTTGTAGCTTAGGTGAATGACTTAGTATGCAGAATATTGCAAAGTCAAAGCAGTAAGGGTCTCTATTGCTTAAGGGGGGGGGGCGTTCATAAGACCGTAAGCGCTTTGTGGTCCATAAACTGCAGACTTGCAAAACGCACATACCGGCCGTGTGCATGCTGACCTGTTGTCTCCAGTGGGCTGTATAGGACGTGTCCTGTCTTTTTCAGTGGGTCTCTGCTGTGGAGTGACATGTACATGGCCGGTATCTGTGTTGTGGACCCAAAATATTTGGTTGTGTGAATTCCCGCTAAAGGTTTTTAATTTGCCAATAAAGGGCTTACATGTAGTTATTGGTATTTGTGCCATTGACCTCAAATCAGTGTTGGAGGGTAGCAATTTCTACTGCTGGGGTCCCCATCATTCACAAGAACAGGGACCCTTCAATATTAATGTAGCGCTCAAATAGCTGAGCATAGTACTTGTCTGCTCAACCTGCTGCTCCATTTCAGGATTGCATACAGGGCCACCATTGTCACCGGTGGGGACTGAACAGTAGGACTCCCACCGATCTAATAGTTAGCCCCTGTACCATGGATAGGAGGTAACTTGAATTTACCGGAATACCCCTCTTAAATTATGTGCATGGTCACTTCTTGGACGCATAGGCTATTGCAAATAGTATTTGTATCACCACTTCCATTTTTGTAGAAGTTAAAGGCGCTATCCAGCCCCTGAAATGTTACCTCACATGCCCCTCACACACACTATACTTATCTTGCTTCCTGGTCCCTCACGGCCTCCGCTGTATCTCCCCAGATAACGCCTTTAAAGGCATGCTAACCAGTTTGTCTTAGGGATTGTTCACACGACCGCGCTCAGTCTGGGAAAACGCGGTCCATGTGTCGTCCGACTCTTCTGGACCCAGTACTGATGGCCTGAACTCATTGCATCATAGTAACTTCTGATAGTTTGGTTCCTGTCTGAATGTGCATCTCGTGTGATCACAGTACAATAGACCTGCAATCAGATGGGAACCTAATATGATGCAGTAAGTTTGGGTCAGGGGAGCCGCCATCGGCTGTGTTTCCCGGACTGAGCACAGTCATGTGAATCAGCCCTAACTATCTCATGGTAAGTGGCCTCTTCATCATAAACTTGTCTATCTTTAGGTAGAAGTGTTTGTTTTTTTTTTTTTTTTTAATTGACTTTTCTTTTGTTCTTCCTCTGTAGGTGACTGAGGGCTACGTCACTCGGCAGCAGTGAGTGGTGATCAGCCTAGGTAATGCAAAAGTGCTTATAGTGCAGGTAGCCATTAGTACCTACTGCACTCTAAGCACTTCAGCAGTGCCATGGCAATTGAATCGTTTGCAGCCGGACACCGGTGTACTGTCTCCTCGCTGCTTTGTGTTAAGGTGCATCTAGTGCAGTTAGTGGCATAGCTTAGAATCTACTGCTCTAAATGCTCCTTTTGGCACAAGGTGTTTGCCTGTAAATCTGCGTATCTGACTCTTGAACCCAACTCTCTAACCAATGACGAGTCCAGGCTGTGCCAAAGTGCTCATAGTGCAGGTAGCTTCTGTAGTTTCTACTGTAATATGGGCACTTACAGTACTGCCGGAGATGTGCCCTGTGAACTGATGCCCGCGCTGATGTCTTCCCATTACTGTTAGTTTGGCTGGTTTGCACCAGCTGATTACAATTGCTGTGCAAATCCATGCAAAACTGACAGTGGTGGTGACGTTCTGCTGGAGATCTCCCTGCTGGAAGCGTTGCTTTATCCTCTGGCTCCTCCGTGGGTGGGGATTTGTTGCATTACTTGTGTGTGTTGTAAAAGTATTGCACTTGTCCCGGCCTGTGGAAGAAAAAGGACTCTCGGCTGGGTTGTTGTGATATTTTGTCCTTGTTTTGCTGTTGTCGGGTGGATCACGATGCAATTTTGTTTAGTTTGGTAGGAGAAAAATTGCACGGTATCCATCTGTAAACCGCATAACTATTCTGTGATCATTATTTACCTGTTGCATTTTCATTTGCTTCTGTACATTGTCTATTACATATGGACACTGCAGAAAAGTCAAAATAAATTGGTGATATTAAAGGGTTATTCCCATCTCGGACAATGGGGGCATATCGCTAGGATATGCCCCCATTGTCCTATAGGTGCGGGTCCCACTGCTGGGGCCCCAAAAGTCGAGGAGGGCGCACCGCGCATGCGCGGCCACCCTCCATTCGTTTGTATGGGGCTGCCGTTGGCTCCATAGAAATGAATGGGAGCGCACCGCGCATGCGCGGCCCAGCTCCCATTCATTTGTATAGAGCCGACGGAAATAGCTGAGCCAGCGCTCGGCTATTTTCGCCGGCCCCGTACAAATGAATGGAGGGTGGCTGTGCATGCGCGGTGCGCCCTCCTTGACTTTCAGGGCCCCGTTCTCTATATGTGCGGGTCCCAGCGGTGGGACCTGCACCTATAGGACAATGGGGGCATATCTTAGCGATATGCCCCCATTGTCTGAGATGGGAATAACCCTTTAATGATAAAGGTGTATTCCGGGATTTTAATGAATTGGCCTCTGGATAGGCGGTCGATCTTTTTTCAGCATAGCACTGGAATTGCTCCCCTCCATCCATTGTGCACTAGCCCCATCCCCTACACAATGGATGGAAAGGTGTAATTCTGGATTAATGGCTGATCAGATATTGATGGCCTATTCTGAATCTAAGCCAAGGAATGGCCAGCCTGCGGCTCTCCAGCTGTTGTAAAACTACAATTCCCACCATGCCCTGCCGTAGGATGTCTGAGCATGCTGGGAGTTGTAGTTTTGCAACAGCTGGAGGGTTGCAGGTTGGCCATTCCTGATCTAATCCATCAACAAAATCATGCAGGACTTAAATTACAACAAAAAAAAAAAACTTACAGAATGTGCATGAAACTGGTCCAAAAGAAAAACCTTTGTTTGTGTTCAGCAGATTTCAATGTATGCATTACAAAGGGGTAATCCGCACTGCAGGTCAATTTTGGCCTGGTGGATGAGGTTTGTTAATCTCATCCACTTGGCTTCTACGCTAATGCTCTGTAGGTTTTCCTCCTGGAGAATCTGCTGCGTATCTGCCCTGTGTGAACAACTATATGGAAAGACTTGGTACTCTACAGCAGTGTTCCTCAACTCCAGTCCTCGGGGCCCACCTACCAGTCATGATTTGAGAATATCCCACAGAATGAGGACCTGAGGTAAGCCCTGATGCACTGACAGTAGTTATAACACCTGCTCAATACTAAACAAATCCTGCAAACCTGACCGGCAGGTGGGCCCCGAGGACCGGAGGTGAGGAACCTTGCTATACAGCATTGTGTGGATGTGCAAGTTGCCCTTGTGAAGTCTGTATTGTATGGTCCTTGCATGTTTCTGTATGATGTTTGCGGAGCTCCTTATTTGTTCAGAAGTATTCCTTGCTCCAAAACAAATGGTACCGCTGTCTGTGTCACAGATGCATAGACCAGGTTATAACATTTCTGTGGGAAAGAGATTTGTCCCATAACGTGCTGTGTGCAAAAGTCCTTATTGACTAATGTTTGGTCACTGTAGGACTACATCACCTGTTAGTAAAATGTCCTGACCTCTTGTCTTGGATTTGTGTAACTGCTATTAACGCATATAATAAAATACTCCTGCTGCATCTCGTGTATCTCCAGCCTTCTATTCTAATGTAAGTCATGCCGGTCTTGTATATGATGAATTGATAGATACCATTTGGAAATTAAAGTGTTCTCAAGTGTTTTTGTCTTGCGTTTTATTACCTGAAAAGGTTCTGCATTAGAGATGAGCGAATGTGCTCGAAACGAGCACTGTACCGCTCGGCTCCCCTGCGCTCGCATGGGCGCAGGCAGCCGCTTCTGTCCTCCTGAGGAGGACGGAAGCAGCTGCCTGCGCCCATCCGAGCACAGGGGAACCAAGCGGTACAGTGCTCGCTTCAAGCATGTTCGCTCATCTCTATTCTGCATGTGTGCTTGAGATCCTAGTACTTCTAGCTAGGCTTGAGTGAATCATAAAGTATATCATGGATCTGAAGTCTATATTTTTTAAAAAAAAAGCATAAAAAAAGCTGTTTTCCAGGATATTTTTTTTTTAAATGACCTTTATTGGATAGGTTATCGGTATCTGATTTGGTGGGGGTCCGAGAGTTTGAGAAGGCACCAGCCGTACACTTTATTGCACTCCTATTCAGTTGAATGGGGCAGGGCTGCTCCTAGGCCACATGAACAATGAATGTTGTCAATGGTCTAGGGAGAGCTGAAGGAAGGCCGCAGCACTAAATATGCAGATAGTAATACTGTACTCATTCACTGAAGTCTCATGTCACTGGCTACACAGAACCCGTATGTTTTTAATGCTGTACAGAAATGGCATTAACAATGAAGTTTGTCAATGAATTGACTTTGGATCTATGCTCCAGAGCTCGATTTGCCAATGCCTACTTATAGCCATAGGCCCAACGGAGTCCAAGAATGTCCTCTTAGCCTTTATCTGGGTGACGTGATTTTTTTTTTTTTCTTTTTCCCCAATTTTATGGATATAAAGTGGGTCATCAATATTAGAACTGGGGGGATCTTGCCCCCACCCCCCCCCCCAACATTAGCAGTCAGGGAAGAGTTGGAGAGGAGCCCCATATACATTAAATTAAGCTGGGGCCCCGTTCTTTCGGTCAAATTAGAAGGCATCTGTAAAGCGCTGTCTCAAGTCTGATGGCGGTTCAGTCTGATTGTCTTGCATGTCAGGATGTGAAGCTGAGGAAGGGAATGCGTATAGTCAGAAAATGTCTATTAAATGTAGATAACATATATTTAAAGACTTGATTTCAATTTTTTTTTTTAAATACCATGTTTTTTGTTTAAAATCTGCAGTTTTTGCACTGGCCACTAAGACTACTAGTATGTGCCACTTTGTACAGATCACTTGACTGCAGTTATCTGCCAATCTAGTTCTGCCTGTAATGATATCACCTGTGTATAGTTATGACAGGATCCACCATTCACAATAGTGGTTGTCATGGCTGATCTGTCCTTGTACAATGAGCTCTGCACAGATCACACCTAGAAAACTCTCCCATAGACGTCAGCGAGGTCCCTACTTGACCACTGTCTCTATTGACCATGGAGCTGCTGGAAAGCAATCTTCTAAATGCCATTAAGTACTCGGGCACGTGTAGCTATCTGGTTTCTAATGGGAAGAAATTTGACACATTTGCTTTTAAAGATGACCTGTCACCACTCCAGGCTGATGGCATCCTCATGTATACATCTATAGGGGAGAAGCTGCAGGGCTGACAGTTCGGCATCATCCACTGGATACCAGACTATGGAGCCATCCCTGATCATAGGGCCGTTCATGTGCCAAAATCCACATCAGAAAACGAACACCATGAGTGTTCCTGTGATGTTAAAGGGGTTGTCTCACTTCACTAAATGGCATTTATCATGTAGAGAAAGTTAATACAAGACACTAATTTTTTTTTTTTTTAACTTAAGTGCCAAACTTTGGGCACAATACTGCCCAGAAGGGGGGCACCGGTGGACATTACTGGCCAGAAGGGGGGACCTGGAGGACAGAGTGGGGGGAAATTACAACTGTGGGGCATATTACTACTGTGGATGCAGCTTGGGAGAAAATTACTGTGTGGGCTTTGGGGGGGGGGGGGCATATTACTACTGTGGGGGCAGTGTCGGTGGAAATTAGGCACTGTAGGGGCATTTCTCTTACACGGACATTATTTTTGGGGACACTATACAGGCATTATTACCTGGAGCACAATCTAGGGTTTTAGGCCCCTTTTCACACGAGCGAGTTTTCCAAGTGGGTGCAATGCGTGACATGAATGCATAGCACCCGCACTGAATCCTGACCCCATTCATTTCAATGGGTCTGAGTACATGAGCATTTTTTTTTTTTTTTTTTCACGCATCAGTTCTGCGTTGCGGGAAAAACGCAGCATGTTCTATATTGTTTTTTCACGCAGCCCTGACCTCATAGAAGTGAATGGGGCTTCAGTGAAAAACGTATTGTATCTGGAAGCAAGTGCGGATGCAATGCGTTTTTCACTGATGGTTGCTAAGAGATGTTTGTAAACCTTCAGTGTTTTTTTTTTTTTTTTTGTTCTCCTCCCCCCCCCCCCCCCAGCAGTATAGTACCTGGGGCATTGGGGAGCACCACGGGCAAAGTATTGGGAGTGGCAGCAGGATGACACTGCCAGGACACCAGGATGGGGAGGTTGATGGAAAAATTGAGAAATCTAACATGTCTGTAACAAACTCTGTAGAGACGAGATGCGGCTGAAAGAATCTGTCATGGTGGTCTGGGTCAGACGCAGGAGAAGAGGAAAAAGGTCTACATGACAGTAGATGTCACTGGATGTAAGAGGTATGTGGTGCTATATTCTCCTATATGTAGTGCACGGATTACTACTATATGCATTTTAAATTTGGCAACTAAAAAATTTAACTTGGCTCCTAAATTTTTCAGCTTAGGAGCCAATGGCTCCTGGTTATTTTTTAGTCTGGAGCACTGCAATGGTATATTTCTGTTTGGAATAGTCTTGTGCTATTCTATGTAACGGCATCCAGTAAAGTGATACTGTGTGGTGTACGTTCAACATGGCAACTAGAGATGAGCGAATTTCATATTTTGAAATGAGTTCATGCTTCATTTGGTAAAAGGTGAATTGTGTTATGGATTCTGTTACCAAGGACCAGAACGCAATTCTATGACTGAATGCCTTTAGAGGCGTTGGGGTCTCAGATTCAAATCTGACAAAGGACAACATCTGGATTGTGGGAGGGAACTGGAGGAAACCCATGCAAAGACATACTGATAGGGAATTCAGATTGTGAGCTCCAGTGGTGACAGTGTGATGCTAATGTCTGTAAAGCGCTGTGGAATGTAAGTGCATAAAATAAATACAAATGACACTTTATGCACAATGAAAGCTGAAAACAAAACCCTAAAGACAATGCTGTAAGCTTTTATGCAACTGGGTGAAAAAAACAATTCAATTGTATAATTGTATTTCTCTAATGGCACCACTTTGTTAAACAACTTGTCTAACCTAAAAACAAGCCCTCATATGGCCTATGTTGATGGGGAAAAAACTTTTTTTTTTTTTTTTTTTTTTTACTTCATATTCCAAAAACCAACACAAAATGCTGAACCCTAAGTGCTAAACTTGACTGTGACGCGTTTGTAGGGCATTTTAGAATTTTCTATTGCCTGTATGTAACGTCAGATTGCAGCAAGGGAGTAAGCTAGAGCCTCATGGGCCCTGGTGCAAGAGTTCAGTTTGGGGGGGCCCCCCTTAGTGGTTTGTGGCCGGGGGCAGGGAAGCACATAGCCTTCATGCTGCCTTGGGGGAAAAAAATTGAAACGGCGCCGCCGTGAAATTCTTGATCTAACCCCTTCCCTCCAGCCAGAGGTATAACTTGACCAGCATGTACTTTCTATAATACCAGTGTCTTATGTAGAACAAGGGTCTTTGGGGCCCCTCAGACTCCTGGGCCCGGTAGCGACTGCTACCTCTGTGCCCCTATAGCTATGCCCCTGGATTGCAGTGTTTAGCTGGACTATAGTGTGATTGTGAAAAGATGTAGTGTGTAGCTACCCTAGATATATACCTTTGTAGTTTGCTGCCAAGGAGCAGGTTCAGCTCAGGTTTGTGGAGAATTATTTAATCCTCTACTGGTTAAGTTTACTCTAAAACCTTCAGTGTATGGGCTTCCATTCTACAAAGTCACTGAAGCAAAAACCTACAATTGTTGGTTATAAATATCTGAATTTTTTTTTTTTTTTTGAGCACATGACTGGCTTATTCCCCTGTAATTATTAGTCACCTGACTGGCATCAGAGACCACAATATTTGTGCCAGAGGAATGTATTACCAAACTATGGCACTTATCCCTTAGTTTGGGAGTCCATCCTCTTGGGTACTATGAGCACCAGGTAAAGGTGTGATGGGTTCAACCAAGATCTTCCATAGTCCTGTATGCTGAACTGTTCTTTGTGTGCTTTTGAACTCACAAGTAGACTGGTCTCATACATCCTTTTTTCTTTTTACTAAATCTGCCTTGATGGCTGTAAGTCTGAGAATTTTGGAACTCTACAAACATGCAGTTTGATTTATTATGCCGACCATGCCCATTTGATTGAATGGGGTCCACGATTCACATCTGACTGTCCGCACTGTAAAAAAAGACTGTTCAAGTGAAGGGGTCTGCATCTGTGATGCAGGGTGCATACAGCCAGTGCCTGTGTATTGCGGACCTGCACTGCAATACAGCCATGGCCGTGTGTGTGTGTGTGTGTGTGTGTGTGTGTGTTTTTTTTTTTTTTTTTTTCTTCTCTCTCTCGCTAATGGTTTTAGGACAGACCCATAGTTGTCACTATGCCAAATTTTTCAGTATGCTTTTGGTATCAGGAAAATGCATCCTGTTATGACTAAGGATGTGATATCATCGGAAACACGTCAATACAGCTAAATGGAGTGTCGTATGTCAATTTGTATCTGGATTTTTCTAATAAAGGCTCCTGAATTTTATTCAACTGTGCTGGATCCTCTACATTTGGTATCGGGAAAAGTATTGGTTTCAGTACTACACAAAATATATAACCAAACAGTATAAAGTATAGATTGCCCATTATTTGAGGAGGTACTTAATAGGAGTTAATTACTGTTAATGTCAGGCACATGGAAGTCTAAGGCTACTTTCACACTAGCGTTTTTAAATTCCGGTATTGAGTTCCGTCATAGGGGCTCAATACCGGAAAAAAACTCTTCAGTTTTGTCCCAATTCATTGTCAATGGGGACAAAATTGAACTGAAGACAACGGAATGCTCCTGAAAGCAGAATGCTGCGGTTTTTCTCTCCGGTCCAGGCATCCGCACCAAGACGGATCCGGAATGACCCCCAATGCAAGTCAATGGGGACGGATCCGTTTGGTGTGGACACACCAGTAATCCGGATCTGTCCTCCATTGACTTTCAATGGGGGGGTCATTCCAGATCCGGCTACACATATACAGAGATACATACTCGCTCACATACTCCAGGCAGGGATGCTGGCAGCACGTCTTCACGCGCCCCCTGCGTGCAGCTATGACGTTTCCCCACTGTGCCCAGCAGAGGGCGCTGTGGGGAATCATCACTGCGCGCAGGAGGCGCATGAAGACGTGCTGCCAGCATCCCTGCCTGGAGTGTGTGTATGTATGTTCTGTGTCTTGTCCCAATGTCTGTCAACATGTGTGGGGCTGGACCGCTGCTCCGGCTCCACACATGTACCAGCGGCAGTACGGATCCGTGCTGCCGCTAGTGTGAAAGAGGCCTAAGTTGAAACATGTGCCTCATATTAATAACACCATGTACCTCATATAATAGACATGGGTTAAAGCTTGCGGTGTATCATGGGGATACTTGATGATGTTTTCCACATAATGGCAACGTTGGGGTGAATTGGTCATTCACCCCAATGTTCTGTGCTGCTGGCTGGCCATGGTGCTCATCATTGGAAGAAAGCAGAGCCCTCTACTATGTGCTCACCATTCCTCTCCTCTGTCACTGACCATTCTGCCTTACGCTCGCCCCTCAGCCAGCTCTTTTACATTGGTGGTGCAGGGGCAGCAGCTTATCCCTGACATCCCCCTCAGTGTTTCCATTCATCAAGACTGGCTGCATCACAGTGAGAAGGGAGGGACGCCCTCCAGCCTTCACCATGTGACTGCTGATGAGAACATGGTGCTTGCTGTGTGTGCCCCATGTTCTCTGATAGGAGCTGATACTAAACTACAAAAATTGGGTAATCCTGGTATAGAGCTGAACCAGCTATGAAAATATCACCATTTTGGTACCCGATGTAACCCTAATAGAGTTGAGCGAACATGCTCGTAACGAGCACTGTACTGCTCGGATCCCCTGTTTGCTCAACTCTAAACCCTAATTTTTTTTTTTTTTTTTTCTTTTTCTTCTTGCTTAAATACATTTTTTTAATGGTATTTTTTCCTTTGTATTCAGACCATTCTACAGAGGAAGTGACATCAAAAGGAGGTATATATTTTCTTGTTTAAAACTGCATGGGTTGCAGAAAAGCCACAAATGCGAAGTGTGAAAAAAAAAAAATAATGTAACCAAAATCTAGTGGTTTACAGGTCTTTGTACTCCAAGAACTTTTTCCATGTTTTAAGCTTTCACTTTATCTGGTGGTGCCTTTGGTAATTTTTGCATATTAGATCATAGGTGCCCAACTTGGGGGCAGCATACAGGATGTGCGTTAATGCACTGCCAGCTTCAAGCCTTGTACTAGGTGTATACGTTTTCAAAAAAGGGACACGGGGTCAATCTATGGGAGAAACTATAATTCATAGCACCTAGGGTAAGAAAATTAAAACATCAGCATAAGTAGCAATAATTAAAGGTATGTATAATAGCACAATATATCAGAAAACCCACATTACAACAAAAAGCCAACATACGGTTTCCCACAAAGGTGCAATGCTCTTGCACCTTGCCTTTTGTCATACACAGCTATTTAGCAGTTTTTGATCCAGATTTTTCTTTATCGAGCCAAAGCTAGAAGCAGTTTGGAAAGGAATGAGGAAAGACTTGCAATTCTCCTTCCTGCTGGATCCTCTTCTGGCTTTGGCTGCAAAAAAAAAAACAAAACTTGCCACTGCCCATTATATAGAGGGTACGGACTGAAAGGAAAGAACAGCAGGAAAACACAATGTAATAGAGCAGAGATTGAGTATAAATTGATAGTGTTGCTTAGCCAATGTTCACACAATGAAGGTGAACCATTTATTTTCGGTTCTTCAGCCAGGTATATTAGGCAGGGTCACAATATTGGGAGGCATCGCCCCTTGCTGTAATTCAAATTGTGGGACTAACATATGAACGCTGTACTTTGCCATCTTCAGTCCCATAGAGATTTGGCACATACACAACCATTGTGCCATTTTAACGTGGTCACTTGGTATCCTCATTTTTGTGATTATTAGTGTGGAACAACCCTTTTAACCTCCTAAGTCACATTAAAATTGGAAAAACCCTCCCAAAAATGTCACTTTTTTTTAAATTGTAGATTTTTAATGTGTCTGCAGTAAGGCCCCTTTCACACGAGCATGACTGATTAGGTTAGGGTGCGTTCAGGAAAACTCGCACCATTTTGCAAGTTCAGTCAGTTTTGTCTGCGATTGCTTTCAGTTTTTTCCACGCCGTTGCAGTGTGTTTTGAGGTGTTTTTCACACGCGTGATAAAAAAAAAAACTGAAGGTTTACAAACATCTCTTAGCAACCATCAGTGAAAAACGCATTGTATCCGCACTTGCTTCAGGATGCAATGTGTTTTTCACTGAAGCCCCATTCACTTCTATGGGGCCAGGGCTGCGTGAAACGCAGGATATAGAACATGCTGGTTTTTTTTTTTTTTTTTTTTTTTTTTTTTTCTTCTTTCACACAACACAACTGATGTGTTAAAAAAACAAGACGCTCATGTACACAGACCCATTGTAATGAATGGGTCAGGATTCAGTGCAGGTGCTATGCGTTCACATCACACGTTGCACCCACACAGAAAACTCGCTCATGTGAAAGGGGCCTAAATCTTGTTGTGTACAACTCGGTGGACGCAATGCATTTTTTAACCCCTTGGTGACATTTTATTTTTCATTTGTATTATTTGTGTCAGTGCACTGATTATAGTGAAAATAAAAAAAAAAAAATAAAATATATATATATATATATATATATATATATATATATATATATATATATATTCTCTATCGTCCTCTCCTCCAGCAGCCCGCTGCTCCCTCATTCTCCTCCATACTGAAGGGGGGACGGCTGTTTTATCTGCTCATATCTCTAGTTTGGTACCAGCTTTATTGTTTGAAAGCTGAAATTCCAAGCTTTCAGACAATACCAGAATCTAAGTACAAGGGAAGATATCGCTGATAGAAATTGGGATGCTGTGAATGCAGCTGAAAGTAAAAGCAGGTTTTACCCACAATTATTCCTGACTCGACTTCTAACAGTGACATATCTTCTGTTGCTTGGACTTTAGCTGTCATTGACATTAAATGAAAGCCTGGAATGTCAGCTTTCAAACAAGACCAGTAGCACGTTTCTAGCTGCTACCATGCAGGAGAGAGCAGCATCTAAAGCAGCCCTCCACTTTCTGCCCAGCTTGGGCGAAACGGCCACTTATCCCACTGCCAGAGCTGTACTTGGGGAAAACAGGTGGTTAGCCACTTCCAGTCCGCCCATTGTATACAAACGTCTGGGAAGTGGTTATGCATCTCTGAATGGATGTTTTTAAACATCCATTCAGAGACTGCAGCTGCACAGCGGGGGACCTGCTGTCAGTGACAGCAGGGTACCCCATAGAGAAGGGAGGGACCGTTCCCAGTAGTTCCTGCCTTCTAGATCGCTGTATACACATAGCGCTCAATGAGGCTGTGGATACAGAAGAGGAAGTGCTATGCCGCTCCTGGGCCAGTGATCACTGGGGCCGGGAGAGTGCAGGAGCTGCTGGGTCTTTCACAGACCTGGATCAGCCCTGCACTGAGGCTGTACAGAGCTGTATTATGCTGTACAACCTCTCTGGTGCATTTCCCCTGTAACTGGGGCTACTATGTCAGCCCCAGTTACAGGAGAAATCAATAGTGTAAAAAAAGTGAAGTTAAATGTCCCTCAGAGGTCTTGTATGACCTTATGGGGGACACAAAGTGTAAAATAAAAACTATATATATTATAAAAGTTTCACATACACTTTTTTTTTTTTTTTTTTTTTTTTTTTTTTTTTTTTTTCCCCCCAAATGTTTAAAAAAAAAATAAAAAAAAAAAAAATTAAAAATACATAAAATAGACAATTGGTATCACTGTGTCCGCAATGACCGGTTCTATAAAATTATCACATGATCTACCCCATCAGTTAAACGCCATAAAAAAATAAACATTACGCCAAAACGGATTTTTATTTTTTTTAATTACCTCACCTCTCAAAAAACATCAGTCGTATGTATCCCAAAATGATAGCAATAAAGTCACCTCATCCTGCAAAAAATGAGTCCCCACACAAGATCATAGCCAGAAAAATGAAAAAAATTTGGCTCTAAAAATGTTTCAACACAAACATATTTTTCTAAAAATGCTCTTATTGTGTAAAACGTAAAAAATAAAAGACCATATTTGGTATTGTTGCGTCCGTAACAAACGGATCTATAAAAACATCACATGATCTACCCCATCAAGTGAATGGTGTAAAAAAATATATCTATCTATATCTCCAAACTGCTTTTTTGATAAAAAAGTGATCAGAAAGCCAATTGTACCCCAAAATGGTGCCAATAAAAAGCACAGCTTGTCCCGCAAAAAATAATCCCTCACGCAGCTCAGTCCACAAGAAAATTAGTTATGGCTTAAAAACCATGACAGAAAATTCCATGTTAGAAAATACAGATGCTGCTTCTCACCTTCTAAACCCTGGTGTATCCCCAAATAACAGTTTATGACCGTTGGGATGTTACTGTATAGAGGAAAAAATGGGGACCATTTTCGTGTAAAAAAACAAACAAAAAACAAAAAAAAAACTTACAATTTATAACCCTTGGTTGTGAAAATGAATGAAACACCTGTAGGGTCAAGTGCTTGCATCACCCCTTAAAAAAATTTCCTGGGTGGTGTAGTTTATAAAATGTGGTCACTTTTTGGGGGTTTCCACTGTGGGGGTACCTCAGGGTCTCTTCAAATGCAACATTGTGCCCAAAAACCATTCCAACAATCTGCCCTCCAAAAACCATATGGTGCTCCTTGACTTCTGTGTGCCCATACAGTGGTATACGACCACGTGGGGTGTTTCTGCAAACTGCAGAATCAGAGTAATAAACATTGAATTTTGTTAACCTTTGTGTTACAGGAAAAATTGAAAATGCAAAATCTGCCAAAAAAGTGAAATTTCACATCTATTTTGCTTTAAATCCTGTGGAATACTTAAAGGGTTAACAACATTTCTAAAACCAGTTTTGAATAGTTTAAGGGGTGTGGTTTCTAAAATGGGGTAATTTATGGGTAGTTTCTATTATGTAAGCCTCACAAAGTGACTTCAGAACTGAACTGGTCCTTAAAGTTGATTTTGCAAATCTTCAAAAATTGCTTCTAAAATGCTAAACCTTCTAACGTCCTAAAAAAATGACACTACCAAAATGATGGCAACATAAAGTAGACATATGGGGAATGTCAATTGAGTATTTTATGGGGTATCGTATCTGTTTTAAAAGCAGAGATTCAAATTTAGAACATTGAATTTTTAAAAATTTTCGTTGACTTTTGGATTTTTTTTTTTTTTTTTAAATAAATAAAGGTAAAACAAATCTACTCAAATTTACCATTTAACCCTTTCAGCTCTTCAAGTTTTTTCCTTTTCATTTTGAGCTCCCTGCCTTCACACAGCCATAACTCTTTATTTTTCTGCTCAGAGCTGTATGAGGGCTCTTTTGCGGGACAAGTTGTACTTTCCAACACCCCCATTTAATATTGCATATGATGTAGTGGGAAGGGGGAAAAAAATTCCAAACTGGGTGAAATTGCAAAAATTTTTTTATTTACGGCATTCAATTTGCAATAAAACTGACCAGTTACTTTCATTCTACAGGTCGGTACAATTCCAGCAATATCTAATATGTATAGTTTTTCTTGCATTTTGATTATGATAAAATAATTATAAAGTTGCTCTATATATATATATATATATTAGTTTTTTCTTTTGTCGCCATATTTTGACCCCTATAACTTTTTGGTATTTATGTGTACTGAGCTGTATGGGGGCTCATTTTTTGTGGGGCGATCTGAAGTTTTCATTTATACCATTCTGGAGTGTGTGACTTTTTGATCACTTTTTATTTTCCTGTTGTTGTGTGTGGGTTTTTTTTTTTTTTTTTTTTTTTTCTTTCTCTAAACCCCCCCCCAAGAACTGCAAATTGCCCATTTTTTGACCCTTTTTTCCGTACGGGAAACAAATTTTTTAAATATTTTTATAATATGGGAGTTTTTGCACATGGCGATTACCCATGATGTGTGATTTTTACACTATTTTAGGGAAAGGGGGTGATTTGAATTGTTTTAATTTTTTTTAAACTTTAATTTAATGCAGTACTCCGTGTGCATTCAGTTTCCGTATGTCCGTATTTCCATTCCGCAAAAAAGATAGAACATGTCCTATTCTTGTCCGTTTTGCTGACGAGGATAGGCATTGTTACAATGGATCCGCAAAAAAAAACCTGATACACGGATGCCATACGGAACATCATCCGTGTTTTTTTTTTTTTTTTTTTTTTTTTTTTTTTTGCGGACCGCAAAACACATACGGTCGTGTGAATGAAGCCTTACACACAAGGGCTCCATAGGAAAGACTGTGCAGCAACCTCCTGTCATTCACTATGACAGGGGTGCTGCAGACACGCTCAGGCTCCTCCGATTGCCACACGGGGGAGCCAGAGCAACACCAGAAGTGTGCGCTTCCGGTGTTTGCCACACTCGGATGCTGTGGTCAGGATTGACCACAGCATCCGAGGGGTTAAATGTCCACGATCGGCATACTCTGGAGCGGGCGCCATCTTTAAACACGTGAGCAGCGCCGTACTATTACGTTGCTGGGCACAAAAGGGTTAACGTGACGTACAATGTGTCATGAGAAAACAATCTCTGAATGGCTTGGATAAGTGTTCTAAAGGTATTACCACATGAAGTGACACATATCAGATTAGCAAAATCAGGCCTGGTCAGGAAGGGGGTAAGTGGCCTGGACTGGAAGGGCTTCTCATAAATTCACTTGAAATGTAAAGCCTCATTCTCATGTCACTGAATCCACAGATGTATACTGTATATGTCCTCCACGGACAGCACATGTATCCTTTGACTGTAACGTAATTTGCACATCCTTATTTTCTTCTGTGGGTCACTGAACAAAAAATATGCATTATTTTGGTGTGTGGTGTGGACCAAACAAGTCTGAGTCAGTTGAAAGCCACTGATGGAACATGGATGGCGTTTGTGTTGTCATTGATGCCTTTTTCATCCTTTTAGTGAGATATGGACGCATTATGGACATCTTCACCGATGAAATTCCAACTGTCCTGTCACAGATGTATTAGTAAGACCTCAGATGGTGTAGCAGTCGGGTTGTAGTACTGGGGAGACCAGTGCCTGGGCAGACATCTCACTTGCAGAGGTAGCTGCAGGAGAAATATGTTATATTGATGCCTTATGAATGGTGTTTCCATGCATTACATAGTCAACAATTTGAGTCCACCAGAGTTGAAGCTGCTTTTATTCATCTCGTTGGCTCATCATGTGTGGAAAAAGAACCTACTAATGTCCCTTTACACAAAGAGGAGACAATAAATGCCCATACACCAATATATAAAAAAAATAGTAGTTTATATATACATAAAATACAGACAATACAATAACTTGTGGGGATAGCCAATCACAGGTAACAGTGACCCATACTGCTGCATGGAACCTAAGGTTCCCACCCCAATGAATATTTTAGAATCTATATCTATATTCTATCAGCACATTAATACAATCACAGCCCTGACCTTAATACACAAGATTATTTTATAACCACATCTTACCCATGGAAGTAACCAGCAGCAGGACTAGAGGGGAACCAGCAGAAACCCTCGATGCGCGTTTCTCCAATAAGGCTTCTCTAAAGCAGTAAAATCATCATAGACTCCAATGTAAGTGCATTGGAGTCTGATATAAGCAATCAAATGATTGCTTCTTATAGTTCCCTATGGGAACTATAAAAAAAGTGTAAAAATAAAATTTTAAAAATAAAAAACCTAAAAGTTCAAATAACCCCCTATTACGAAAATAAAAATAAAAGTATTAAATACACATTGTGGGTATCGCCGTGTGCGAAAACGCCCATATTCTAAAAATAAAAATTTCCCATAAAGAAAAAAGCTATACGGAAAAAGCATCAAAATGGCTGATTTGCCATTTTTTTTTTGTCGTTTTAAAAACAAAAAAAATAGCACTCAAAAAGCCACACACCCCAGAATGGTATCAATACAGCTCTGTACACATAAATACCAAAAAGTTATAGGGGTTAAGAACTGAAGAAAAATGTCCAACTTTATAAATTTTTTTTTTTTTTTTTTTTTTTAATCGCTATCAAAAGGCAAGAAAAACTATACAGATTAGGGTTTTTTTTTTTTTCCAATTTCACCCAATTTGGAAATTTTTTTTTCCCCCGCTTCCCACTACACCATATGCAATATTAAATGGTGTCGTTGGAAAGTACAACTTGTCCTGCAAAAACAAGCTCTCATACAGCTATGTGAACAGAAAAATAAAAAAGTGATGGCTGTATCAAGGCAAGGAGCACCAAATGAAAATGCAAAACCGAAAAAACCTCCCGGGGCTGAAAGGGTTAAAATGTTTTATAAGGTGAAACGGGTGTATGGCACACAATTAGCTTCATGTCCTACATGGGATGTGATGCCATATGTTACTGTATTATGCTGATATCATGTTAATGTGCTAATAGATACCATCACCTTTTATGCTGCTCCAGGGTTTTATGTCCTCGGGAACAAGACTTGTATCACTGAGAAGAAGTGAGGCAGCAAACTGTCTTAGCACAAAGGCTTTTTGTGGGATGTAATGTAGTTGCTCAACACTCTTCTCAGGTAACCCCACGTGGCTAAGTGCTGAGGTTTGTCTAGTGCAAACAAATGCAGTGTTTATGATGAGCAAGTGGAGGTTATAAGGTAATCAAGTGAAGGAAGGTATTTGGTATGTTGCACTTTAAAATCAAGGGCAGATTTATCATAGACCAGCGGCATACACTCAGCTATGATACGCAGGATGCTGCACCTGATTTATACAAACAAGTACGCCTCATCATAAATTAGGCACAGTGTCCCGCAGTCCATGCGCCTGGCTGGCATAAGTTTCAGTGTTCTTCTATGCCATTAAAAACACATGTGGCGGGGTTGCAGGCCCCTCCATTGCCATGACCCTTTTGAGAAAGTGGTGAGGCCGGTGAAGCAACGGCGCTTGTGCAAAAATTTGTTCAGGTGCTGTTAAAGTCACAAATGTGCAGTTTGACTTTTTCAACCAGAAGTGGCATTTTAAAGAGTAACCAAACTTTAATTTAACTTTTAAGTGTCCCAAATGCCGTAAAAATCATTTCTCTAATACACTTCTTTAACAGATATTGCAATATCAATAAGGAAATTGGCACCCAAAGTACTGATGCCTCCAGCGCTTTAACTTCACTATATTTGCACATCTGACTTCTTAGTGGTGTAAGGATTCCTTGTGCTGTAGCAATGGGGCCCGCAACGAATGGTGTATGGGCAGGCACACACTTTAGCTGCTCCTGCCTGTGCCTAGTTCCACTCGCTAATCTTGGCATAGCACATCCTGGCTAGATAGCCCATTTAAAGGGCATCTGTCAGCAGTGAGTTTGCTATGAAAAAAAAAAAAGTTACAAGCAGTGGGATCTGTTGCTCACTAATGTCTTAATACATTCAGTGTTTGGTCAGTAATTCTGAGCCAAAACTAGGTGCGGCTCTAAACTCAGAACAGGTGCAGGCCTTTCCTTTAGGGCTCATGCACACAGCCGGTGCCGGCCCGTGCCCGTATTGCAGCCCGCATACACCGGGTCCACCGTACACGGGCACCGGCTGTGTGTAGCACAGATCGCGGACCCTCTCACTTCAAGGGATCCGCAATCCAGGAGATGCGGAGGCACGGATCGGGACACCATGGAAGCACTACGGTGTGCTCCCATGGTGTTAATTGCTGTGCCTCTGCACCGCAAAAAAGTAGCGCAAACACTACTTTTTTGCGGTGCGGATCGCGGTCCCCATTCAAATGAATGGGTCTGTGATCCACATGTGGCGGCCCTGATGTTAGTGCCCATGTGTTGTGGACCGCAAACTACGGGGCACTGACTGCATGAGCCCTTAGACTGTTTTACTGTGTAGGCTCCAATCCTGGTTTTGGCTCAGACTAAAGTCAATGACCAAACGCTGATGTGTGAATAAGGCATAACTTGCTATGAGGATGCCTTACATATGCATCTGCTTCTCGTCAACTTGCTTGGTCTGATGTTTTGCTAGGAGAGGGTGTGTTTTTTTTTTTTTTTTTTTTTTTTTTTTTTTTTTTTTTGTCTTAGATTCAACAATTCAGGGCTAGTTTCTGCTAAAGTATTAGGGCCCATTCACACGACCGTGTGCGGAATAGATGCGGCCTTGTTCACTTCATTGGGCGGCACGCGATCTTGCCAAGCAGCGGCTCCGTAAGAAAATATAGAACATGTCCTATTCTTGTCCGCAACAGTGGGCAAGAAAAGGCATCTTCTATGGGGTACCGGTGATGTGTGTTCCGCAAATTGCAGAACGCACACTGTTCGGCATCCGTGGTATTGAGAATCCGCATTTTTGCAGACTTGAAATATCACGGCCGACTGAACGGCCCCTTAGTGTTGCAGGAGCCTGAGTCAGTGGAGATTCATTGGTAGATGTGCTCCCACTTTCTGCTGCATAAATTGAAATTGCAGGCATTTAGCGTATGGGGCAGGATTAACATTGTTGTATGCAGTGACGTACATCTAAGACAAGGAGGGACCCAGATTACGCCACCCAGAAGTGCTTAGTGTTTGTCCCAAGGACCATAGAAATAGCATAGTGGAGGGAAGCAATTATATGCTTCTAGTCAGCTAACCATACAGATGTTCTTGAAGTGGGACCAACCAGAGTTGAGCCCATGGAATCTTTATGGTCTTCCTATATGGCACATAGGGCCTTCTATATCAACAGTATCTGTTTAAAAGAAAAAAAATACCTTTTCTATTATGTACATGTGAATAGGGCTGATGACAACGGCTCTGAGATGTCTGATTGTCCTGAGTTTTTATGGACAATCCTAGCAAATTGGCCTTGACCTGGCGCAAAATGGATGAGGATTAAAGGGAACCTGTCACCTTAGAAACACATGAAACTGCCAGCATTACCTTATAGTAGCCCCCAGTCAGTTCCTAATCATAGGTTTGATGTGGCTGTCTAATGCCTAATAAGTTTAAAAACACAATCTTTTAAGTGCCATCAGCGCTATCTTTTAGTCCAGTTTCAAGTCAAGGGGGCAGTGGCTTCCTTGCTTCAAGTCAAGGTAAGCACGCCCCCTCTCTTGTTAATGACAGGCTGCAGTGTGTCTGGCAGCCCTGAATTTAAGTGCATGCACGGTGCGCTCCTCAGTAAGGCACGCTCCCATGTCCTGCTGCCATTGCGTGCCCGGCTTCAGCGGCGCACTGAATACAGCTTATAAACTATTTTATCTGTTAATATGCTGGGGTCAGGGGTGAAGTGTGACCACTGGCTTGCGTTCTCCTGCGCCTGCAGCCTGTGGTCACGCTCGGGAAGCTAAAAGAATAGCGAGCGTGCTTGCTCCTACTGGCTGGTGCATGTGCAGTGCGCCGCTGAAGCCGGGCATGCAGCAGAACATTGGAACGCACCTTACTGAGGAGAGACGCGAATTCAGGGCTGCCAGACGCACTGCAGCCTGTCAATCACAAGAGCGGGGGCGTGCTTACCTTGACTTGAAGCAAGGAAGCCACTGCCCCCTTGACTTGAAACTGGACTAAAAGATGGCGCTTCAAAGATCGTGTTTTTAACTTATTGAGCATCAGACAGACTGGGGACTACTATAAGGTAATGCTGTCAGTTTTATACATGTTTCTGAGGTGACATGTTCCCTTTAAGTAAACCCTGCCCAGAAGTGTCCATAGGTGTTTGGGGTGTGCTTACCTACTGTGTCACCTACTTCAGAGCATTTTAGAATGCTCATATCACATTATAGCATAGTCGCCCAACATAAAAATAGTACTTTTGTCTGTCCCACGTTCAATAGCTAAAAACCCCCACTTTGTAAAGATATGCAAATTAGGTCCTGCAAGTGCCCAGGGGTGGTGTTATGGCTGCAAGTGCCCACAAACCGCTCCCCTTGCAGCCCTTAGTGTGCAATTTGCATTTAAAGCTGCAGTCCGCAAATCCTGATTTGCTGCTCTTTTCATGACCACTGAGGATTTTGTGTAAATTAAAAAAAAAAAATGTAAGGACTAATGGCAATTGACTTAACCTTTAGCAGGAAACTTTTTGCACCCAGTATATTATGATATTATGTGACCATTGCATGAAAACCTAGGATTACTGATGAAATGGCAACATGGTGGCTCAGTGATTAGCACTGGTGACTTGCAGCACTGGGGTCCTAGGTTGGAATCTGACCAAGGACAACATCTGCATGGAGTTTGTATGTTCTCCCCGTGTATGTGTGGGTTTCCTCTGGGTACTCAGTTTCCTCCCACACTCCAAAGACATACTGATGGGGAACGTAGATTGTGAGCCCCATTGGGGACAGTGTGATGCTAATGTCTGTAAAGCAATGTGGAATATAGTAGCGCTATATAGGTGCATAAAATAAATATACATGGTTTGCAAATGTAGCATTCTGACTGCATGCAGCTGTAACAGGAGGAAACGTGAAGGCTTGCTGCTAGCAAAACAATATGTAACAAGCTCCCTCTAGTGGGGGCTGCAAGTCAGGCCTCAGTCTAGTGCAAATGCTTTCTTGTGTTTAAAGGGTTTTTCTGGGATTGTACTAATGATGATCTATCCTCAGAATAAGTCATCAGTATCTGATCGGTGGCGGTCTGACACCCGGGACCTCTGCCGATCAGCTGTTTAAGAAGGTACCAGTGCTCCTGTGAGCGCTGAGGCCTTCTCTATCTTTTCCTAGGCCAGTGACGTCGCATTCATCGGTCACGTGGCCTAGGAGCGTGATGCCAAGCACAGCCACTATACAATGTACAGCGCTGTGCTTGGTGAGCTGAGAGAAGGCCTCGGTGCTCACAGGAGCACCAGTACCTTGTCAAACAGCTGATCGATGGAAAAAATGCACATCGCTTCAGTATTCTGTTGAAATCACCATGAGATGAAAAAATACATTTAACACGTTAGGTTTTATCCATGATCAGAATATTGATGCTTCATCCTTTTTGAGTGGGACAAAGCTGCAGCATAGACACTTGGTACATGGTGTGCTGGTAGACAAATAAGTGCTTGTGCACACAACCTTATTTTACATCCGTGTCCCGGATTTTTTTTTTTTTTTTTTTGCGGATTGTACACAGAATGTCGTCTGTGTGCTGTCCACATGCCGTTCTGCAAAATATAGAACATGTCCTGTTCTAATCCATATTGTTGGACGAGAATAGTTATTTCTAGTAATGGGAGTGAGGATGTACATTGCACTAGGAACCTGTCTGTATTTTGTGGATTTGTGATCCTGGACATTCCTGCCCAACTCCCCACCAGCTGCCATGCTATTATGGCAGGACTTTTTTTTTTTTTTTTTCTCAGCTAAAGTTGAGCTTGTTTTGCGGTCTGCAGAAAACAGATACTTGTAATTTTGCAGAATGGAAGGTGTGGCCCATAAAAGAACTGTCCTTGTCTAATGCGGAAAGAATAGGACATGTTCTATATTTTTGCGGACAGCACAACGTCTGGCCCCGTTGAAGTGAATGGGTCTGCATCCAACCTGCAAAAAAAAATGCAGATCGGATGCGGGCAAGAAATACATTTGTGTGCATGAGCCCCTATTCACACAGTCCGTGTTTGGTCCTGTGATTTCCATACTGGATGCTGCTCTAAATACAGATCTTTTCCTTATGTCTGTGGAGGCTCCAAACCTGGTTTTGGCTCACAATCACTGCTGGAAAACACTAAGGTGTGAATAAGGTTTTATCCTGGATAAGGCTACTTTCACACTAGCGTTTTAAAATTCCGGTATTGAGTTCCGTCATAGGGGCTCAATACCGGAATAAAACGCTTCAGTTTTGTCCCCATTCATTGTCAATGGGGACAAAACTGAACTGAAGACAACGGAATGCTCCTGAAAGCATTCCGTTCCGTCTTCAGACCGGAGAACAAACCGCAGCATGCTGCGGTTTGCTCTCCGGTCCAGGCATCCGCACCAAGACGGATCCGGAATGACCCCCAATGCAAGTCAATGGGGGTGGATCCGTCTGGTGTGACCATAATGGTAACCGGATCCGCCCTCCATTGACTTTCAATGGAGTCCATTACGGATCCGGGTACACAGACACATACAGACATAAACATACACACACATAAAGACATACAAACACACATACTGTACATACTTACATGCTCCCCGGCAGGTCTTCGGAGCGTCAGGACGGCTCACACAGGTCACGATTCCCCACAGCGCCCTCTGCTGGGCGCCTGGTGGAATCATGACGATTCCACCAGGCGCCCAGCAGAGGGCGCTGTGGGGAATCGTGACCTGTGTGAGCCGTCCTGACGCTCCGAAGACCTGCCGGGGAGCATGTAAGTATGTACAGTATGTGTGTTTGTATGTCTATATGTGTGTGTATGTATATGTATGTACTGTGTGACATGTGTAGGGCCGGAGCGCGGTTCCGGCTCCACACATGTCACTGCGGCAGGCCTGATCCGGCAGCACCCTTCACCTGCCGGATCAGGCTGCCGCCAGTGTGAAAGTAGCCTTAGATGGCTTTGGATCCTTGAGTGAACTCATTAATGAGCCCATGGACAATACCTGTGATGCAATCAAAAAGGAACCACCACCCACTTGCTGTTCTCTTTGATGCATTCAGCATTGCTTTTCATTATTTAACTCATTGTATGCAGCAATCGGATGTTTCTCTGATCTGTTGTTGGAGCAAGACTATGGCTGTGTATTGTGGCAGCAGTTCTGTTGTATAGGCCTGGGATCAGCAACATTTGGCATGCCAGCTGCTGTGAAACTACAACTCCCACTATCCACTCTTAAGCCACATTCACATGTCCGTGTTCAAATCCGTGAGCAGGTGGTCAGTGAGGCATCCATGAAGCTGTCTGTGAAGGATCCGTGTTGGGTCCGTTTTTTGCTGTCCGTGTTGCATCCGTGTTTCACTGACACTGAACAGCTGAAAAATAATTTTCAAAGCATCTCTTAATGATCCATGAAACACGGATGCAACACGGATGGCATCCGTGTTGTATCCGTGGTTTTCACGGACCCATAGACTATAATGGGCGTGAGGGATCTGGGAACACGGATCAAGATAGAACACGCATCCGTGCTAAAAAAACGGAACCATGGACCATGATGAAACACTGATGTCTGAACACACACATTGAAATGAATGAGTATGTGTGTTGTCCGTGGAGGACACGTCCGTGAAACTGACGTGTGAATGAGGCTTTAGGCTGCATTCACACGACCGTATGTGTTTTGCAGTCCGCAAATTGCGGATCCGCAAAAAAACAGATGACGTCTGTATGTGTGGGTTTTTTTTTTTTTTTTTTTTTGCGGATCCACTGTAACAATGTCTGTCCTTTTCTGCAAAATGGACAAGAATAGGACATGTTCTAATTTTTATTTTTTTTTCGGGGTTATAGAACGGACATATGGATGCGGACAGTACATGGTGTGCTATCAGCATTTTTTGTGTTTTTGGCTCACAATAACTGATGAGAATAACTGACCAAATAACAGAAATGTGAACTTGGCCTAGGAGTGCATAGTGGGAGTTGTAGTTTCACAGCAGCTGGCATCAACTCGCAAGCTCATCTAGTTATGATTGGCTCCATTTGTACAAATCAGTCAGTCAAAAATCATCCTCTGAGCAGCGAGGGGCTGGTTCTCTTGTTCAAGAGTTTCCTCTCCTTTGACATGGCCAGACATCTCATCTGGCCCTGGAAGTCATCCACATGTGCTATTGTTCCAATAGCAGTGCAAGTGCAGAGGCTCTGCCATGGCGCTGGCACTCAGAGCAATGACGCAGGTGAGATGTCTAGCCCTGTCAATCAAGAGGGAGGGGAAGTCTCTTGAACAGTGTGGTCAGCTCCTTGTAGCTAAAGAAGGCTGTGCAAATCGATTTGCTCAACACACACACACAGTTCAAGGGACAAATGTACATCTACATGCGCAGTATGAATGTACCGCGTACTGATTGTAGTTATGTTCTTCCACAATGGCCGACACCTACTTGCAGAAATGTTTCCTTAGAATATTTAACACAATACCTAAGATCTAAACCATCGCATTAACCCTTTAACAACCTCTGCCGCATAGTGGCATCTTTAAACATGGCGCCCGCTTACACATGCAGCGGGCGCCATGGCAGCCACTGGGTTTCTGCTGTTTGAAGACTGATCGCATAAATTTGACTCCTCAGATGCCATGGTCAAATGTGAGCACAGCTTCAGAGTAGTCTGGAAGCAGGAGCCACGCGCTCCCAAAACAGCGTTTTCTGGCTGATATCGGGGAACCTGTTATGCTGCTGTAATAGCCTGAAGCCTCAAACAGGCTTTGGCAGCTATTAGTGAAATATACCAATACAGGCCACTAGGTGGCAGCACTTAGTGAGCCTTTACACAGCTCAGAAAAGAACTTTTTTTTTTTTTTCAAGGTTTTTACATTCCACACAATCTGCATTCCCCCCCCCCCCCCCCCCTAAATGGTATGCAACCATAAATTATGCCATTAGAAAGTACAACTTGTCCCGCAAAAAAAATTGTGAACGGAAAAATGACTAGGCAGTGATAAATGAAAAAAACTGAATCTCCTGGTCCTGCCTGTGATTGAGCATCATTCCTGCTCTGTCAGGATGTCAGTCGGACACCATGGGAATGGCAGCGGCAAAGTAAGAGGCTTGTTTAATCTTTGACAGTTTTGATGGCTTTTTTGGTCTCTGTTCAGTCTGCCTGTTGCTTCTCAAAAAAATATGCTGATTGTATGAACAGCAGTGGTCCTACCTCTGGGATACCCAACAGTCCTGAGACTATAGGGCAGTGTTGGTGAACCTTTTAGAGACTAAGTGCCCAAACTGTAACCCAAAACCCACATATTTATCGCAAAGTTCCAACACTGCAATGTAACCTGAATACTACAGTCCAGTATAGTATATCTTCCATGTACTTTATCATTCAGCTATAATAGCCTGCCTACGTTCAGTGTGCTGTTCATAGTGCGCCCTGCGATGATGAATGGCAGAAAAAAGGCTAAGGCATATTTGTATGCCTTAGTCTTTCCAGGGTGCAGGTGCCCACAGAGAGGACTGAGTGCAGCCTCTGGCACCCGTGCCATAGGTTCGCCACCACAGATGTAGGGCATGTAGCACTGATTTAGTGCTGTGTCCCCTTCATTAGTTTTTTTTTTTTTTTTTTTTCCTCACTTTCAGAACTCCAGAATTCTTGGTTACTTGCAAAAATTTTACACCACTCTCTTCACTTTGGAAACATGGGCATGGTTAGGTAATGTTAAGATGTGAAACAACTAAAAAGTCGCTGAAGTGTCACAGGTGCTTGGTATAAAAACTGGGAGTAACATCTCTAGACCTATTTAAAGGTGCAACAGGCTTATTACACAATGTGCATCTTTGGATAAACTTGGTGCCAATAAATAGATCAGTGCAGAACTGACATAAAAAAAAAAGGAATTTCAGTCAGCACATCCCAGAGTGCAGGTGCTGGTTGCTATGGCTAAATACAAATCTTCTTTGCAAGTTTGTACTGGAGGTGTGACTACTCCATTTGGTCATGCACTCCTGACTAGCCCATTTGCCCCACAGGTTGTTTTTAATCAGTGCAACTATAAAGCCGAGTGATTCGGCATGCATGCATGCTAGTATCTGCATTCCTGAACTAGGGCAGGCCTTTGAAGCACCAGAAATGGCAAAAGGCAGAGTGGATCCAGCATGCATGTGGAACAAAGCGCCCCCTGATTATATGGAAGCCAAGTCTGGCACGTAACAGGTAGGACATAGTGTTAGGTTCCCATTCTGCAGAGAACACCTTGACTATTTCGGTGAATGGGCTCAGATAATTTTGTACAAAATATATTTACCAAGAGTCTCTGATTTATCAAACAAGCATAGCATGAGCTTTGGAATACTCTATCACTATGGCATTTTGTGCTTTATCTGGTAGCGGTGTGCAGAACTGACATAAAATTCCACTCGTGATGAATTCCCACTATAATTTTTCATTACTGTTGTGCCTAGGCCACGTGTTGTGCAGAGAAATGCAGTGTGGTTCCATACAGGTGACGTGTCCCCCACATAACAGAGCTTCTGGCCAATGAGCAGGGAACTGTATCTGGGCCCCATTCACTTAAACGGGCTGCGATTTAGTGCTGAGGAAAATTGGTGTTAAATCAGGGCTGCATTCTCAGGATTCGTGGGAGTCCCACATCAAGTAACTTTACGTTTGGAAAACCCCCCTTAATTAATGTGCAAATTATCTTGACCACAAGATGGCAATCTTGGCACAAGTTAAATGCATCTTTTAAGGCAGCAATGATGGATATGTTATGTCATATTTTTTTTTTTTTTATGTGTTCTATATGGTTAAATATGGCAGGGATAAACTGCTGTATAGTAATGCATGTCTTGTTCATATAGACTTCCTTTCATCAGCGAATTAGAATTATGTAAGAGTGTTACTATGTAAGGTGTAAATAACATGATGATATGGGGTTAATATAATGACAGCAATGCCAAATATATATAGTTTATATATAGTTACACGTTTCACTGATTTAATTTCTCACAAAACTATATAAAGTTGCGTGCAAAAGTTTCGGCACCCCTGGTCAAAATTACTGTTACTGTGAACAGTTAAGCAAGCTAAAGATGAAATGATCTCTATAAGGCATCAAGTTAGATGCCTTTGTATTTTAAGCAAAAACTATATATATATATATATATATATATATATATATATATATATATATATATATATATATATATATATATATATTTATTTTTTCCTTCATTGCTTGAGGGATTTTCATCCATTCTTCCTTGCAAAAGTCTTACTTTCCTTGGCCATCTTGCATTCACTTCTCTTTTGGGGTCTATCCACAGATCAGGGGACTGTGAGGGCCATGGTAAAACCTTCAGCTTGTGCCTTTTAGGTAGTCTATTGTGGATTTTGAGGTGTGTTTAGGATCATTATACATTTGTAGAAGCCATGTTTTCAGCTTTTTTACAGTTGCTATGTCTGCTTCTGGAATTTGCTGGTATTTCATTGAATCCATTGTTCCCTCTACCGGTGAAATGTTCCCTCCATCACAACCCCAAAGCAGGATTGATTCACCCTCATGCTTAATGGTTGGAGAGGTGTTCTCTTCATGAGGACTTCTCCACAGGACTTGTTTCCAAAATACATTGGGCATGTTTAGAAGTTCTGATGCTGAATATTGTGGTAAGGACACACAAGGTTTTCTTCTGATGACTGTTCCATGACGGCCATATTTGTGCAGGTGTCACTGAAAAGTAGAACCATGTACTACAACTCCAGAGTCTGCTAAATCTTAGTGCAGTTAAATAAGGGTTCTGATTTGGCTCTGAAGCAATCCTACAAGCAGCTGTGGGGTTTCAATACTTCTTCTTACCTTCAATTTTCCTATAAGGCTACTTTCACACTTGCGTTGAACTTTTCCGGTATTGAGATCCGGCAGATGATCTCAATACTGGAGAAAAACGCTTCTGTTTTGTCCCCATTCATTGTCAATGGGTACAAAACTGAACGGAATGGTCCAAAATGCTTTCTGTTCCGTTTAGCCCATATCAGAGAGCAAACCACAATGTGCTGGATCCGTTTTCTCAGACACAATAGGAAAACGGACCTGTCACCCATTGACTTTCAATGGAGTTCACGACTTATCCGTCTTGGCTATGTTAAAGCTAATACAACTAGATCCATTCATAACGGATACAGATGGCTGTATTATCAGTAACAGAAGCGTTTTTGCTGACCCCTGCCGGATCCAACAAACACTAGTGTGAAAGTAGCCTTACCTGCCATTTCTTATTACATTTCGAATTTAGCTAAGCATTTTCAGACTCCATATAGCCGCCTCCTGCTTTTTGGGCCTCAACCATTTTTATTTTCATAGTGTTAAACAACTGCCTGGAAGAACCTATGGCTGCTGTATTTTGGAAAAAGGTAAGCGGTCAAATCTCCTTGGTTCCCCATAGTTTTGCAAGGTATTCCTTCCTTTTTCAATCTAAAATTGTACAAAACCAAAATAATACTCTGATTTTGTTTAAAATGTTAAATTGTGTTTAACTGTTTTTTATAAATGATTTCTTCAACTTGCTTAACTGGTAACAGTAATTTTGACCAGGGGTGACTAAACTTTCACATGCTACTGTAAATGTGCTCTGCTCCACCTGCTGTATAGCATGCTTCCTGCAGATTACACTATTTATATGGTGACTGGTACACCTTAAATGGTATCAAAAAAATATCACGCAGACCACTGGCTTACTTGTGAAGGAAGGTTACTGATGGCTCTTGGGAGATGTCATTTATTTGCTCAAAAAAGGCTCCTGCACTAACTCGTCAATATGATCTGAGAAATGGTCACAACCTGCACCGTACTACCAAGAATATGATAAATCTGTAGTTCTGCTCAGACAGTTACAACCCAGCTTCTGTGCAAGAAAACTCCAAACTAAACAAATGTAACCTTAACACATAAAGTACCAAGCCTGTTTTATCATTCAAGCCCTCAAGAATTTTTTTTTTTTTTGTATTTTCACTGCTTGGAGCCATAACTTGACATGACATATGACATAACTTTACATGAAATGGACACATGGACCAAACATGTATCTTCACTGAAATCTTCACGGATGAACCACTAGCAATCTCTTTACAGATATTGACACGGACGTGTAAAAGAGGCTGTTTCATGTGTAATGTGTGCAAAACAGTACTGTGATGTCGTAAGTGCTGTATGGAGTATATGAATGGCAAATACAAACTAGTGTCCTTACTCAGGGTTCATTTCATGGAAATCTTATCCCAGACTGCAGCAAGGGATAACAACTCAAATTTCATTCATAAAATGTCCAAAACTGAAAGCTGCTGGGTCTTGGAGATCTATTGTCCGGTTTCTGCTGCCTTAGGTTATGGTGCCTTTAGATAACGGCTGTGACTACAGTGCAGGGTTAATTTGTTTTGTGCAGTAGTTTGCTTAAAATCCCTGTTGAGCAGCTGCAGTGAAACATGAGCTCTATTGATCTATTGCTTCCATGAAAAATTTTGTAAAAAGGAGCATGAGGTTCTTGATGTACATCACGGCAACCACTTTCAAGCAGTTCTTCTGCTATTTGGTGCAGCACTGCATGGCAACAGCCATCACAACTGCTTGGGATCCTTGATTGCAAAGTCTACCTAAACTTATAACAAAACTTTATCAAAGCCTATTGGAAATGTGCAAAAAATATTTAACTTTTTAATTTTTTTTTCTTTATTGTGCTAATTTCACTAGAAATATTAAAGTTCTGGTGCCTATTGTACTTTGCCATCCATACTCCAGTACACCGCTGTGTATCCATGTGGCTGTACAGGCTGGAGAATGGCTGCTCTGCCTGTACCAGTGCTGCGCTTCCTCAAGTGCATATAGTGTATCCTGGTTAAATGGGATAGCAGTTAGGGGCTTTAGCCAGAGATCACAATAACACCTGCACAGCCACTATTGTGCTTTGTAAAAAGTCTGAGGCAAATCCACCCTTTCACTCCCGGAGGGTTGGTGGTTTTTTTTTTTTTTTTTTTCCCCCATTTTCTGTTCACATAGCTGTATGACGGCTTGTTTTTTGCAGGACAAGTTGTACTTTCCAACACCACCATTTAATATTGCATGTGATGTAGTGGAAAGCGGGGGGGGGGAAAAAATCCAAATCGGGTAAAATGGCAAAAAAAAGTTTTATGCCACAGTTTTACGTTTTTTTTTTTTAAAATTTACGGCGTTCGATGTGTGTTAAAACTGACCAGTTACTTTCTTTCTACAGGTCAGTACGAATCCAACTAATATCTAATATGTACAGTTTTTCTTGCGTTTTGATAGTGATAAAATAATTAAGTTGAAATTTTTCGCCATATTTTCACCCCTATAACTTTTTGATATTTATGTGTACTGAGCTGTATGGGGGCTCATTTTTTGTGGGGTGATCTGAACTTTTCACTTATACTATTCTGGGGGGTGTGACTTTTTGATCACTTTTTATTAATTTGTCGCTTTTTTCCTTTAAAAAAAACAAAACGGCAAATCGGCTATTTTGTCGCTTTTTTTCAGTTTCACTGTTTTCTGTATGGGAAAGAAATTTTTATATTTTTATAATATGGGCGTTTTCGCACATGGCGATGCCCATTATGTGTGTTTTTTTTTTTTTTTTTTTTTTTTACTATTTTTATTTTGAGGGAAGGGGGGGGGGTGATTTGAATTTGTTTTTTTATTTTTTAAACTTTAATTGTTACACTTTTTTATAGTTCCCATAGGAAACTATAACAAGCAATCATCTGATTGCTCATAACATAGACTCTAGAGATGAGCGAGCAGTGCTCATTACGAGCACTATAGCGCTCGGCTCCTGTGTGAAATACCCGCAGGCATTGCGGATCCGTCCTCAGCTGCATGTAAGTCAATGAGGACAGATCTTTTGTTATGACACTCGTACCAAACGGTTCCGTCCTCACCTGACTGAAAGTCAGTGGGGACGGAACCATTTGGTATGAGTGTCATACCAAACAGATCCGTCCCCGTTGACTTACATGCAGCTGAGGACGGATCCGCAATGCCTGCGGGCATTTGTTCGCACGGGAGACGAGCGATACAGTGCTCGTAACGAGCACGTTCGCTCATCTCTAATAGACTCCAATGCACTTACATTGGAGTCTGATGATTTTACTACTTTCCTATGGAGCCCTATTACACAGAAGGGCTCCATAGGAAAGACTGCAGCAGCCTCCTGTCATTCACTATGACAGGGGCTGCAGCAGACACGCTCTGGCTCCTCCGATTGCCACACAGGGGAGCCGGAGCAACACAGGATTAACCACGGCATCCGAGAGGTTAAATGTCCACGATCGGCATTGCTGCCGGTTGCGGACATCAGCCGCCAGTGTCTACTGTAGTAATCGGCAGTCCACCCGTGGCCATGATGCCCACTCTGGTCAGGAGTGGGCGCCATCTTTAAACGCGCCCAGCCCCGTACTATTATGGTGCTGAGTGCAAAGGGGTTAATAAGCATGAGGCGTTCCCTGTACACTGTTACTGGCCCAGGCAGCGAAGCAACACTTGCTGGTGCCTAAAACTCCATACTTGCAGGTCAGAACATGGATTAGGCAGCAAGTAGAGGGCTTTATTAGTGATGGAGGCTGCTGATTAGCCAATTTTGACGGACCACTTGTCCCTTCCGTGTCCTTCTGATACCAGTTTGAAGGGGAACACTAATATTTGTGGAGGCGCCTCCATCTTGGAAGGGTTGAAGTTGCACTGCAGGATAATTGGCCTCTTTCTTAGTATTAAAGGGAACTTGTCACCATGAAAATGCAATGTAAGCTGCAGGCAGCTGGTTATAGAGCACGTGGAGCTGATCAGACTGATATATAATATGTGGGAAAAGATTCAGTAAAACTTGTGTTTTCATACATTTAAATTCCTGCTTATTCTGGGCTTTGAAGTCCAGGAGGCGGTCCTATCAGTGATTGACAGCTCTATCTATATATACTGTCATAGAGGGAAGGCTGTCAGTCACTGATAGGGCCGCCTCCTGGCTCAGAATCAGCAGGAATTTACATGTATAAATTAAGTTTTACTGAACCTTTTCCCATAAAGCTATATATTAAACTGCTCAGCTCCTCCTGCTCTACAGCATTCTGCCTGCAGATCGAACGCCATGATCCATGTGATAGGTTCCCTTTCACCAACACAAACCATAAAGCTTGTTCATGTGGCTAAAGATAGAGGTGGACATTTGTGGGGCCTGTTCTGGTGACCAGTCTATTTTCTGCTAGGTCTGTAAACTAGTTTAGCAGTGGTCCACCTTATCTCAGGCAAATAGCCTGTGTGTGTGTGTAAGCAGGCGGAGCAGGCACATACAATGCTACTACCATACTGTATGTGACCATAGCTGAGATTCTGAGAAGATGTGGGCATGTGGCAATGCAATTATCTTAGAACTAGATTGCTATTCCTGTTCTAACAGATTCATGTAGAGTAGTACTAGACAATGATGGATACAGGACAAACTACATTTTAAATTGGGGGATTTCTTTTTAAATGTTAACCCGGGACTTTAAAGATGGTGCCCGCTCACAAGTGCAGTGGTTGCCATAGCTGCTGCGTGCCTGCTGTTTCATGAAGAGGACACCCATGGCTAATTTCTGCAACTGGCAGATGCAACTTGTTCAGATGCCAAGGTCAAACATAACCACAGCATGCACTGAAACTCTGCACTAAAACAATGAAGCGTGCCCTCTGGCTCGCCTGGAGGGGATCGGGGGAGCCGGAGGATCTGCGCAGCAGCCCCTGTTCTCGTGTGACAAGAGGTTGCTGCACATTAGGTCCTATGGAGCCCCTGCAAGAAAAACTCTACATATGTGGTATCGTCATTAGGGATGAGCGAATCGACTTCGGATGAAACATCCAAAGTCGATTTGCTTAAAAATTCATTAGAATACTGTATGGAGCGAGTGCTCTATACAGTATTAGAATGTATTGGCTCCAATGAGACAGTTATTTAATTTTAATTTAAAAAATTAATTTCTACTGTTAAAAACCTTTTAACCAAATTGTTTCGGTTCCAAATGGTACATTGGAACCATGAAAACCAAGTTTTATGCGAATCGACTTTGGAGGTTTCATCTGAAGTCAATTCGCTCATCCCTAATCACCATAATCGTACTGTTACCAGAGTAACAGTAGACCTGAAAATAACTGGTCACTTTTACTGTAGGGAATGCCATAAAAACAAAACCCATAAATCTGTTACAGATTTCCTTTTTCTGTCCCCAATATCACCCCATTTGGAATTTTGTTTCCAGTGTCCCTCTGTCGTATGTAATATTAAATGGTGGAATTAAAAAGTGCAACTTGTCCCGCAAAAAACAAGCCCTCATATGACTATGAACGGGAAAAAAAAGTTATGGCCCCAAAAAGGCAGTGAGTGAAAAATGTAAAAACCTCAGCGGCTGAAAGGGTCAATAAAAGTGACGTTTTAAGAGTAGAGTGGGAAAGTGATAAAGTACAGAGTAGTCACATACACTATACTGGACTGTGCTGCAGCTACCCACAGTATATATTGTCTCTCATACAAATATATATACACTATGGGCAGCTGCAGTCCAGTATAGTATATGTGAGTGCATATCACTGATTAATTTAAAATTTGCATTTTTTTTGCATAGAAGACAGAGTAGAACAGTAATGTTTCCCTGCATAAATAGCAACCTCTTAAAAGGGTTTTCCAAGACAATGGATAGGTCATCAGTATCTGATTGGTGGTCATCTCTATCCTCACCAAGCACAGTGCCATACATTGTATAACGGCTGTGCTTGGTATTGCATCTCAGCCTTATGCACTTCAATGGGCTAAGCTGCTGCCTTCTCTAACAGGTGATTGGTGGGGGTCCAGGGTGTCCAACCCCCCCCCCCATGAGAAAATGCTGATGACCTATCCTGAGCAGTAATATAGTGTTGGAAAACCCTTTTAACGTTATATATGGCTATGTGGTATTTGAATTACTACAAGCTTTGGCTTAACCCCTTCCTGACCAGCGCCGTAGCAGTACTTGCCCCCCAGCGCCGTAGCAGTACGGCGCGCTGATTGGGCGGGTGCAGGAGCTGCGCCCGCCCGATCAGTGGAGGGGGTCTGGCTGTGCCCAGTAGCCGGCCCCTGCTGTATGCCCCAGCATCGGTGAAAACACAGATGCTGATGCATTAACCCTTCATGTGCTGCGGTCAGTGCTGACTGCAGCACATGAGGTGTGTGGCGTGAAGGGGGATGCCATCAGGTCCCCGCGCTGCTCTGACGGGGACCTGATGGCTTAGATGGCAGCCCGATGCCTGCCTTAGGCATCTGGCTGCCATCTACGGAAGCCTGTGAGATCCAGCCCCCTGGATCTCACAGGTTGTGAGCTGTAAGTGTATTATTATCAGAAATACACTTGCAGCCAATGCATTACAATATAGGTATATTGTAATGCATTGTAAAGGGGATCAGACCCCCAAAAGTAAAAAAAGTGAAAAAAGAGTTAAAAAAAAGTTAAAATAAAGTGCAAAAAATTAATAAGTTTTTAAGTAAAAAAAGCGGCCTTTTCACAAAATAAAATAGGAAAAAGAAAAATAGACATTAGGTATCACAGCGTCCGTATCGAGCGGCTCTATAAAAATATCATATGACCCACCCCCGCCAGGTGAGCGCAGTAAAAAAAAACAAAACAAAAAAAAGACATGCCAAAACAGCCATTTTTTTTGGTCACCTTCCCTTACAAAAAAAGTGTAATAGCAGGTGATCAAAAAAGCGTATGTACCCCAAAATGGTACCAATCAAACCGTCATTTTGTCCCGCAAAAAAGGAGACCCTACCTAAGACAATCGCCCAAAAAATAAAAAAAATATGGCGCTCAGAAAATGGCAGCACAAAAAAAGATTTTATTCTGTTCAAAAATGCATCTAATGTGTAAAATTTTCCAAAAATAAAAATGGTAGACATATTGGGTATACGCCGCGTCCGTAACAACTTGCTTTATAAAAATATCACATTATATTCCCCCTCAGGTGAACTCTGTGAAAAAAAAAAAACTATGACAAAGCCATTTATTGGTCACCTAACCTCTCAAAAATTGTAATACCAAGCGAACAAAGTCTTATGTACCCCAAAATGGTACCAATGAAAACATCACCTCATGCCATAAAAAATGAGCCCCCACATAAGACAATAACTCGAAAAAAATAAAAATCAATGGCTCCCACAAACCAATGCAGCAAAATCCATATGGGGCTCCTTCTGTTCTGAGTCCTGCCATGTGCCCCCACATCAGTTTACCACCACATATAGGGGGTTTCCATATTCAGGAGAAAATTGGGAACAAATTATGGGGTGCTTTTCTCCAGTTACCCTTTGTGAAAATGAAAAATTTGGGACTAAAGCAACATTTTATTGGAAGAAATGAAACTTTTCATTTTCACAGCCAAGTGTTTACAAATTCCGTAAAAGTACCCCCCCCTTAATATATTCTTTGAAGGGTGTAGTTTCCAAAATGGGGTCACTTTATGAGGGTTTCCACTGAAGGGGTACGTCAGGGTCTCTCAATTACAAAATTGTGCCTAAAAACCATTCTAGCAAAAATCTGCTTCCAAAATTCGTATGGCGCTCCTTTCCTTCTGACCACTGCCACAAACCCATAGAGACGTTTACCACCACATATGGGGTATTTCTGTAAACTGCAGAATCAGAGTAATGTATATTGAGGTTTAGTTTGCTGTTAACCCTTGCTGTGTTGTGAAATTTTGAAATTTCACCTCCATTTTTCTTTAATTCTTGTGGAACACCTCAAGGGTTAACAAAGTTTGTAACAGCAGTTTTTTTTATAATTTGAGGGGTGTAGTTTCTAAAATGGGATCATTTATGGGTGGTTTGCATTACGTAAGCCACCCAAAATCACTTTATATCTGAATTGGTGCTTAAAAAAATGGTTTTGGAAAATTTGTTGAAAATGTGAAAAATGGCTTCGAAACTTCTAAGCCTTCTAACGTCCTAAAAAAGTAAAATGACATTTATAAAATGATGCCAACATAAAGACATGGGGAATGTAAAATAACTATTTTTGGAGGTATTACTATGTATTTTGAAAGTAGAGAAATTGAAATTTGCTAATTTTTCAAAATTTTTCGTAAATTTGGTATTTTTTCATAAATAAAAATGAAATATTTTGCCACAAATTTACTACTGTCGTGAAGCATAATATGTGACAAGAAAACAATCTCAGAATGGCCTGGATAAGTAAGAGGGTTCCAAAGTTATTACCACATAAAGTGACACATGTCAGATTTGCAAAAAATGGCCTGGGCAGGAAGGTGAAAACAGGCCCGGGGTTGAAGGGGTTAAGCAGAGTGCTCACAGGCAGAGGAGCGATATGAAATGTGAGCTCTACTCTGCTAAAAGCCTTCATACAGGTTATTAGCAGAGCTGAGTGGAGCAAGTGCAGGAGCTCTCATATCGCATCAATCCTCTGCCCCTAATTGCTATCTATATAACCAGGGAGCTGGATTTTAGATGCCTATTTCACTGGGAAAAGTAAAAACAAAAATGACAATATATTACAAATTACTATTTTCTGCACATTTCCAATAGGTTTTAATAAGGTTTTGTTAGAGGACTTGTCATCCAAAAAATGTAATGCAATCGTGCACCATGTTATAGAGCAGGAGTAGTGGAACAGATTGTATAGTTTTGCAGGAAAATATTCAGTAAAACCTGTAATTTATACATTGATATCTCTGCTGTGAATGCCTATTGGTACTGGAGGGAGGGATATTAGTGACTTATCAGTGATTGATAACATTGTGTGTATAACACCTCCTCCTTGTACCATTCTTAGGCGGTAGAAAATGCAGATGTGTAAATTACTGAATTATTTTCCCACAAAAAATATCACACTGTTCTTGCCCTAGAACATGGTGGTGTCAGACTGCTTTGCATTTTTTTGGTGACCGGTTCTCTTTAAGGTTCACTTTAAAGAGGACCTCTCCTGACATGCCTGTTTTTAATAGCTACATACATTCCCCATGTAGTAATTCTGGAGCATCTATTCTTATGTCTGTATGTTATGCCATTCCTTTATTTCTACTAGAAGTTATAAATGAATTACTAGCGGTCTGCAGTAAGAGTACAAAGGGGTGGTAACAAGCTGGGGGTGTGTACCTGCACCGACACTTATCTAATCAGTGCTACCATTGTCAGACTGTGCAGGTACACACCACCAGTTTGATACCACCCCTCTGTACCCTGACTGCTAGCAATTAATTCAGTTTGTCATTCATGTGAGGTCAACATCCTGAAGCATTTAACCCCATCCCGACCAGAAGTAACTTTCCGACCAGCGCCGTAGTACTACGTCGCGCTGATCGGGCGGGTGCAGGAGCTGCGCCCGCCTGATCAGCTGCGGGGGACCGGCTGTTCCCAGTAGCCGGACCCCTGCTGCGTACGCATCAGTGAAAACACTGATGTGGGCGTATTAACCCTTCATGTGCCGCGGTCAGCGCTGACCGCAGCATATGCGATGCGGGGGACCGGGGACCCGATGGCTTAGATAGCAGCCGGATGCCTTCCTTAGGCATCCGGCTGCTATCTACGGAAGCCTGTGAGATCCAGCCCCCTGGATCTCACAGGCAGTAAGCTGGAAGTGTGTTACTGTGTGTAATACACTTCCAGCCAATGCATTACAATACAGAAGTATTGTAATGCATTGTAAAGGGGATCAGACCCTGAAAGTTAAAGTGTAAAAAAAAAAAAGAAGGGAAAAAAAAAAATCTTTTACAAAAAAGTTTCAAGTTCCAAAACGTCCTTTTCAAAAAATATTAAAAAAAATAGTGGAAAAAAATAAAACTAGACATATTAGGTATCGCTGTGTCTGTATCGACCGGCTCTATAAAAATATCACATGATCCACCCCGCCAGGTGAATGCAGTAAAAAAAAAAAAAAACGCTGCCAAAACAGCCTTTTTTTTTTTTTTTTTTTTTTTTTTTTTTTTTGGTCACCTTCCCTTACAAAAAGTGTAATAGCAGGCGATCAAAAAGGCGTATTTACCCCAAAATGGTACCAATGAAAACGTCACCTCATCCTGCAAAAAGAGCCCCCACATAAGACAATAACTCAAAAAAAAATAAAAATCAATAGCTCCCGCAAACCAATCCATCAAAATCTGTGCTGCAAAATCCATATGGTGCTCCTTCTGTTCTGAGTCCTGCCATGTGCCCCCACAGCAGTTTACCAGCACTTATGGGGTGTTGCTGTATTCAGGAGAAAATGGGGAACAAATCCTGTTACCCCTTGTGAAAATGAAAAATTTGGTGCTAAAGCAATATTTTATTGGAAGAAATGAAACTTTTCATTTTCACAGCCAAGTGTTTCCAAATTCCGTAAAATGCTTAGGGGGCCAAAGTGGCAAGTACCCCCCCCCCCTTTAATATATTCTTTGAAGGGTGTAGTTTCCAAAATGGGGTCACTTTTTGAGGGTTTCCACTGTAGGGGTACGTCAGGGTCTCTCAATTACAAAATTATGCCTAAAAACCATTCTAGCAAAATCTGCCTCCAAAATCCGTATGGTGCTCCTTTCCTTCTGACCACTGCCACAAACCCATAGAGACGAGAGACGTTTACCACCACATATGGGGTATTTCTGTAAACTGCAGAATCAGAGCAATGTATATTGAGGTTTAGTTTGCTGTTAACCCTTAATTTTTTTTTTCTTGCAAAACAGCATTAACATGAATAATCTACCAAAAAAGTGAAATTTTGAAATTTCGCCTCCATTTTTCTTTAATTCTTGTGGAACACCTCAAGGGTTAACAGTTTGTAACAGCAGTTTTTTATAATTTGAGGGGTGTAGTTTCTAAAATGGGGTCATTTATGGGTGGTTTCCATTACATAAGCCACTCAATCACTTTAAATCTGAATTGGTGCTTAAAAAAATGGTTTTGGAAATTTTGTTGAAAATTTGAAAAATAGCTTCTAGCCTTCTAACGTCCTAAAAAAGTAAAATGACATTTATAAAATGATGCCAACATAAAGAAGACATGTGGGGAATGTAAAATTATTTTTGGAGGTATTACTATATATTTTGAAAGTAGAGAAATTGAAATTTGCAAATTTTTCCAAATTTTTGGTAAATTTTGGTATTTTTCTAAAAAAATGAAATATTTTGCCACAAATTTACTACTGTCGTGAAGCACAATATGTGACGAGAAAACAATCTTAGAATGGCTTGGATAAGTAAAAGCGTTCCAAAGTTATTACCACAAAGAGACACATGTCAGATTTGCAAAAAATGGCCTGGTCTGGAAGGTGAAAACAGGCCCAGGGTTGAAGGGGTTAATGTACCATCAATGAAGTTGCCATAATTTTTAGGGACAATGCTGCTTGGCGGGACATTGTCCTTCTTGGGCAGGACAACGTGCTGAAAAGAATAAACTAATTGCTTGGGAATAACACATTAGCTACTAGCCTTAGATGACTTGACTATCCAAGTGTTGGTCGAGCTTTATGCCAAGGTTGAATCCGAAGGACTAACTTATATTGCAATACATCAGGCACAGCTGTGAGCAACGGAATACATGAACTCCTGGATGCACTTTGTACGGACATTGTTCGTCGACAGGACATCTTGCCGTCTTCCTTGGGTGCGGATGCAATGCGTTATTCACGCAGCCCCAATTACTTCAATGGGGCCAGGGCTGCGTGAAAAACGCAGAATATAGAACATGATGCGATTTTCATGCAACGCAGAACTGATGCGTGAAAAAATTCGCCCATGTGAAAAGCCCCATTGAAATGAATGGGTCAGGATTCAGTGCAATGCATTCGCATTGCACCCGTATGGAAATCTTGCCCGTGTGAAAGAGGCCTTAGTAGCATGAAGCACATACATGAGTATGCCCAAGATTGTGTGACATATATCTGCAAATATGGGTGGCAAAAACTCTTCATTGCTTTCATGTGCAATCCAGACAGGATGGAAATTATCATGCAAGTTAAGCCTCCTTCACACGTCCGTGTTTCACAGTCAGCAAAACACTTCAAGACTGCAGACAAGATCGAAGACTGATGGGAGAAGTTATGATAAGCTATGATACTGCACCGCAATTTTTGTAGATGGAAGTGGCCCACTTAGTCCAGTGAAAGTGATCAATGCTCAAACTTTGAGAGATACCAGGACAAATTCTCACATGTTGCTGTTGACACCACTATCCCAATGTTAAGGATGTTGAGTTTTTGAATTCCTTGGAAACTGCTGGAATGCAGCCACATTGCTTAGAAATGAAAGTTGGAGGTCTGATAAAACTGTTGAAATGTAGATGCAACACGACACTGCAATGGAACATGACTCTGTCAAACAATGCATGCCTCATGTGATAAAGGCTACAATATTGACTGGCTGTTCTAAATATCTTTTTTCCTCCTGTCCCTGTAATCCATAGTGACAAGCATTCACCATCGCATTTTATTAGACTACAGTTTCCTCTTTGACTTTCTTTTGTGATGACAATTAACAAGGCCAGTCCCTGAAAATTGCTGGTGTCAATTTGGAAAAACAGTGTTTCTTTCAAGGACAACTGCATGTTTCCTGCTGTAGAGTTGGCTGAGGCAGAAACCTATACATACATATGGTATCATTGCGAATATGTGACGTGGAAACTGTGGAGCACCTCGTGCCATTGATGTGAGAGCTAATTGTTGGCTACGAAGGTGCACAAGGACGGACCGACACTTTACAGTGGAGCAGCTCATCACCAAAACGAAAAGAAAAGGAACTCAATTTTCATTGCTGTGTCAGGATTGGACCTCTGCTGAGGGTTGCCCTCACAGATGAGTCACGTTTTCTGCTTCATTGTATAGATGGACATTGGCGTGTCAGACGAGAAACATCAGAGAACAAACACCCTGCAACTATTGCTGGAAGAACACAAGCTGGTGGTGGCAGTTATGGTCTGGGGAATGTTTTTGTGGCATTCTCTGGGCCACTCGTCCATATGGAAAGTACTCTCGTATTTGCTGACAGCAGCATTTTCATTCTGCATTTAGCTGAGGGCTGCTGGTGATGCTGATCAGCTGTTCTTGCTCCCTTTCAGTGGAGTGAAGTGCCCTATGCGGTTGCACAGTTTGCACACCCTAAAGGCCAGCCCTCCTTGCCAGGATCTAGTCTGTAGACTATGTTGGGGCCAGTCATCTGCTTTCCAGTTCTACAGAATAAGATAGTTGCTTTACTTACATCTCCAGGTAAGCATCTCAAATTGTTGTACTTACAAATTCATCAATTGTGATTTGTTGACAGCAGATCATAGCCCATAATTACTAATTGAAGAAAGGTGGCATTTAATGATGGCTGTTACTGCCATGACCTGAGACTGTAAAGTGAGGTTTTTAAATGGTTCTTCTTTCCCTTTAACTTTATAAGGGTATTTAGGGATGTCTATACCTTGCCACATTTCTGCAGTATGAGGTAACTGTACATGCGTACTGACCTTTAGGAGGGGCCAATAGAGTAGAAACGAAGAGCTCAGCTCCATTTAAGACATCATCAGGGTAAGATGTCTTGCTACCATCACCTCTCTTTATCTTATGGGTGTCGGCCGAGTGCCATGTTGGGTGCTGGTCCATGGAAGCTCGTTCATTTGTCAGCACGACTCTGTGATTGTTACTTAGTATATCTTTGTGTGTGTGTATGTATATGTGTATATATATATATATATATATATATATATATATATATGTGTGTATATATAATCTTTTATCATAGTTTAGTAAACTCTATATGCATCTAAGTCTTAAGTCTATTTTTTCCTGTACTTTGGATCCCGCCATCATACAGAGACCATTAAACTTCATTTATGGTTTATTACTGATATACAGTAAGCTTAGTTCTACATTTTTATACAGAAAACTTATGGAATTTCACATCACGCTCATTTCCCAGTTTGGGGGTGGTGGTTGGCTGCTCATATCTCTGCTTTGGTAGAGATATGGGCTTTGTATTATCTGAAAGCTGACATTCCAAGCTTTCAGACATTACCAGAATGGCATAAATCAGTTCAGTACAGGGGAAGATATCACTGATAGAAATCAGGATGCAGTGAATAAAGCTGAAAGTTTAAAATTAAAAGCAGATTTTAGGACTTTAGCTTGTATGAAAGCCTGGAATGTCAGCTTTCAAACAAGACCAGCTGCTACCATTGAGGAGTTATCACCATCTAAAGCATCCCCTCCCCCTCCACTTTCTGCTGCCCAGGCATTCAGGGCTGAGCTCCTCCTCCCAGTGTTCTCCCCATCTCGTTTATAATACAGAGGAGATGGCCTGCACATGGCAACACTGAGATGGGAGCTGCTGAATAGGAAAGTAGCACACATTACTGTGAGTTATCAGGTAGAACTGAAAATGATCAAATTTTAAAGCACAAAAGCACTTATACAGCAGGGTGTACTATACCATTAGGGTATAAATAACTAAACAGCAGTTACACTTTAAATGGGTCCCTGATATTCATCTGTACTAATGTTACTTTTATATATGGCCATTCGTTATCTGCATGTAGCCAACACTGGTTTGGACCCATTTCGACTTTCAGAGTGTTTCCAATACGTCATGAATGGCATGATGTATAAAATGTGTAGCATATATTTTTCCCATGTAAAAACTACATGTGAACAGTGGGTTTTGAAGGTATGACTTCACACTAAGGGCTCATGCACACAAACATATTTTTTGTCTGCATCTGATTTTTTTTTTTTTGCCTGTCGGATGTGGACCCATTTACTTAAATCACTTCTTGTCCGTTCCACCCACAAAAAATAGAACATGTCGTATTCATAGTACATGTCATGCGCAGGTGTGTGTGTGTGTGTGTGTGTGTGTGGGGGGCGGGGATTAGGCCTAGAAACTAATTAAGGAAGGAAGATGGACACCTCCTACAGGAAACCCTGGCTCAATTCCTGTGTATCTACCAGTATGAACAGGCCTCAAAGGTAGGCAAGTTCATACACAGGAACCTAAACACCGAACTGACCCTATAGGACCCTGGAACTAATGACAGGAATGAGTCTACCTGTTCCTCCAAAAGGAAGGACAAACAGGAGTCTCCCTAAGGCCTAATAACAAAGCACACAGAAGGGAAAAGGAAAGTTATCTTTCAATGAAGAAATGGAGGCTCCAGGATCTCAGCTGAAAACCAAACTGCTGCACACCACAACAACTGAAGCTATAAACCGCAAGGAATAGTGGGAGAAGAAGCAATAAATAGGGGAGGGACAATTGCAACACCAGGAACACCTGAGGGAAAAGGGTGTGGCAAATACCAACAACAAAAAAGGGAAAACATGTCAGATTATACCACGTGTTGCCAATCTGACAGACCTCCTGTTATCTGTCATAGGAATGTCCGTGACAGTACATGTATGCAGTGGCGTAGATATAGAAGAGCCCCATAGCCAGGATCAAACCAGGCCTCCCACACAGGACAAAAGGCTTTCTGCCTAAACCCCTTTCAATGGCCCTTGGGCCATTTTCCACTGCCTCATTTGCTATAAGTAGTTCTTTAGAGTCCTGACCACGTATTCACCGCCAGTAGAAGAGGAGATAATCCCAACTAAGACTGGGCCCCCTCTTGCTCTGGGCCTCTTAGCAGTCGCATTGTCTGCCGCTATGGTAGTTACGCTCCTGCATGTATGGTTAAGACTACTTCCTGTCTGTTTTTGCAAAATGTGAAACGTTTTAATTAGTGTCCGCCTGTAAATATTAATATTGGCTGGTCTGTTGCTTTACTGGCCTCATGGCAACCCTAGTGAGCTCTGTAAATTGGGTAGCTGAGATATAATAATGTCCAGTGCCCCAAAACTGATTAGAAAAATACCATGTATAGTACATAACTGTCCTTTGAGTCCTGCCTGGCAAGACAGAGCATTAAGTTCCCATCTGCTTCCTTCTTTAAATCTTCTCAAAACTTCCCAATTTGTGGCAGAGTTTCCATACATTTTTTGCTTATACTTGTTGCTCTGTTTTACCTAATAGCATGGAATATACAACATCTGGTTAGACATCTTCCTGTTCGATCCCTAATCTTGTCCTTAGTTTAAAAACTCTGTAAAAGTTGATGGATGGGTTCATATGATATTCCTTGAATTCTCAATTGCAGAGTGTTGTAAAAATTAAGCAGATGGACAGTCGCCGCTCTAAGCGGTTGGATGGACCTGTCAAGTTGCTGTGGGTATCTCAGCAAATGGCAATCTTAAAATGGACATTATTATTATACATATGAGAGGAATGTGGGGCCTTACGTAAAAATCATAAAGAATATTCTGCGGAACAGTTTTATTTGCATGTTCATTTTGGCAATGTCACATTTGTATATGAAAGTCATTTCTGCTGCAGCATATACTATGTAGATAAGGTGACAAATGGTAGAGTAGTATTGTAGTCCATGGAATAGATGGGGGGAGAACTATAATGCTATCTATTTAGGCAACTTTGAAGGTGTGGGAAAACTATTTGAGTAATCAATTAGACAGTTCGGAAGTTAGGCTACTTTCACACTAGCGGCAGCACGGATCCGGCACCTAAAGGGTGCCGAAGGATCCGTACTGCCACTGATACAGGAGGCGCGTGAAGACATGCTGCCGGCGTCCCTGGAGTATGTGCGTATGTATGTATGTATCTATCTCTGTAGCCGGATCCGGAATGAACCCCCATTGCAAGTCAATGGAGGACAGATCGGGATTACTGGTGTGTCCACACCAAACGGATCCGTCCCCATTGACTTGCATTGGGGGTCATTCCGGATCCGTCTTGGTGCGGATGCCTGGACCGGAGAGCAAACCGCAGCATGCTGCGGTTTGTTCTCCGGTCTGAAGACGGATCGGAATGCTTTCAGGAGCATTCCGTTGTCTTCAGTTCAGTTTTGTCCCCATTGACAATGAATGGGGACAAAACTGAATCGTTTTTTTTCCGGTATTGAGCCCCTACGACGGAACTCAATACCGGAATTTAAAAACGCTAGTGTGAAAGTAGCCTAAACTGGAAATGGCTCCCTCTTGTTTATCTACTTACTAAAGCCCCAGAACTAGATCTATTTGGCATAAATGTGGAGTTGGTGTGGTGGCCCACCTTTGACAGAGACCGATTGTTGGGTATTGATGAGTTAAGGGATAGATCTCCCTTATACGAAGTGGTTTAGGTACTTTAAGATGCAACATATATTTTATTGAAGTGCCCGACACCCAGCCTCCGTCTGGCAGAGGGACATGTACACTATTTTTATTTTACAGATATGACTAGACATATTAGGGGTATTTCAATGTTCTATGCACTTATGGGTGCTACTCTAGAGTTTATGAAACGTGCTCAATTTGAGCGCTGGGAGAGGGATCTGGGATGGTTATTTGATGTTTCTGACTGGAAGGAGGCTATACTTTGGCCAAAGAAAGTTGGGAAAGGGGTAGCTATGTGGAAGTTAGCATGGAAAATTATGCTTCGCTGGTATCTCACCCAACGGAGATTGCCAAAAATAAAGAAGGAATGCTGGATGTATGTTGGAGGGGGTGCGGCCAGCCTGGCACGATGTTTCGTATGTGGTGGAGCTGCCCTTTTGCAAGACTAACTTGGCAGAGGACCTTTTCATTTGTCTCTAGAGTTCTAAAATCCCAGATAGAGCCAGACCCTGCGTTAGCTTTGCTTTTTTTGGGGGATGGATGGTCTTCCAGTTTTGGAAGAAGTTTTGTTTAGTTTCTCTTATAATCCATGCGACCAGGACTTTGATAGCTAAATCTTGGAAACACTTTTTTTTTTTTTTTTTTTTTTTTTTTTTTTTTTTTTTTTTTTGTTTGAGGAACTGATTTCATCCTTAAGATCTATCTATGCCATGGAGCAATTGATGGCCATCCATTCCCAAAGATGTGAGAAGTTTGAAAGACTGGAAGCCATTTTAACAATATTTGAGGCAAATTGGCTACCCAATAAAGACATCTGTGGACCCTTGATGCTATCGGATAGAGAGATGGGCTACGAAAAGGGATAGCTAGTTGAGTTGAGGTACGGAAATTGGTATTTATGTAAGATTTTTTATTTTTTTTTTTTTTTCCCTGCGATTATTGAAATGTGGTAATGTGTTTTAGTCATATTGGAAAAATTAGGTTGGTATAATCATGATGGAAAATTTTATTAAAGAATAAAGTTTAAAGCCAGAAAAAAAAGTATTGTAGTCTGTGCTCCATCAGCCCAATAGAATTGAATGGAGCAGTGGACCGACATGTGCACTACTTCTCCATTCAGAGAGGGGGCTCTAGGACCCTCTGTTCTCGGGATCGTTAGGAGTTTCAGCATTCGGACCCTCTGCTGTTTGGTATTTGTCGCCTATATTGTAAAAAAGTGATAAATACTTTTCATGGGATAACGACTTTAAAAACTCCAAGCAGATGGTGTCCTCGTCAATAGTTGACCCCAATGTCTCAGTACAGTAAGACAGCATTGTTAACCAGTTTATAGCCCCACAGTTCGTGCATTCACATTCAAGTTGCCTATACTAGGCAGTGCAAGATCAATATATTTCATGCTTCACAAGAAACCCAGACATAATACGTCTGTATTATGTAAAACGATGGTTAAAGGAGTTCTCCGGGAATTAAGAAAATGAAAATAAGCAAATATTACTTTTTTTAAATATATTTCCAAATACCTTTTATTAGTTAGAATGGCTCATTTTGTCTGGGGAGCAATGCTTAGGAGAAACAAAATGGCCGCTCTCCTATTAGTACACACAAAACCTGTCCTAATAACACAGAAGGACAAGTTACTTCACAACACTGCGGTAAAGAGCTGTCTCATCCTCCTTTCTGCTCTGCGTGTCAGGTATTATGATCCTGAATACAGTTTAATATGATATTTAGCTGAAGCTGTGGGAATGTGTTCATGAGGAAACATGAAGTACAAAGAGGACGAGGACGGACAGGACAGACTGTGGTAATGGCGACTGCATAAAGTGCTGCTGCTCATTATCCACATCCCCACCTCTTCTCTGTACTTCAGGTCTCCTCATGAGTTCAATTTCTATAGAGATTCAGCTGAAGATCATAATCCCTAAAAAGTAGAGAGGAGGATGAGGCAAGTCTTTAGCTCAGGGTTGTGAAGTAACATGTCTTCCTGTATGATTAGGACAGGTTTTGTGTGGACTGATAGGACGGCGGCCATTTTGTTTCTCCTAATGATTGCTCCCCAGACAAAACAAGCCATTATAACTAATATGGAAAGATTATATATACACAGTACAGACCAAAAGTTTGGACACACCTTCTCATTGAAAGAGTTTTCTGTATTTTCATGACTATGAAAATTGTAGATTCACACTGAAGCCATCAAAACTATGAATTAACACACGTGGAATTATATACTTAACAAAAAAAGTGTGAAACAACTGAAAATGTCTTATATTCTAGGTTCTGCAAAGTAGCCACCTTTTGCTTTGATTACTGCTTTGCACACTCTTGGCATTCTCTTGATGAGCTTCAAGAGGTAGTCACCTGAAATGGTATTCCAACAGTCTTGAAGGAGTTCCCAGAGATTTTTAGCACTTGTTGGCCCTTTTGCCTTCACTCTGCGGTCCAGCTCACCCCAAACCATCTCGATTGGGTTCAGGTCTGTTGAGTGTGGAGGCCAGGTCATCTGGCGTAGCACCCCATCACTCTCCTTCTTGGTCAAATAGCCCTTACACAGCCTGAAGGTGTGTCTGGGGTCATTGTCCCATAGATAAATAAATGATGGTCCAACTAAACGCGAACCGGATGGAATAGCATGCCGCTGCAAGATGCTGTGTGTGTGGTAGCCATGCTGGTTCAATATAAATCCCCAACAGTGTCACCAGCAAAGCACCCCCACACCTCCTCCATGCTTCACGGTGGGAACCAGGCATGTAAAGTCCATCCGTTCACCTTTTCTGCGTCGCACAAAGACACGGTAGTTGGCACCAAAGATCTCAAATTTGGACTCCTCAGACCAAAGCACAGATTTCCACTGGTCTAATGTCCATTCCTTGTGTTCTTTAGCCCAAACAAGGCTCTTCTGCTTGTTACCTGTCCTTAGCAGTGGTTTCCACCATGAAGGCCTGCTGCACACAGTCTCCTCTTAACAGTTGTTGTAGAGATGTGTCTGCTGCTAGAACTCTGTGTGGCTTTGACCTGGTCTCTAATCTGAGCTGCTGTTAACCTGCAATTTCTGAGGCTGGTGACTTGGATGAACTTATCCTCCGCAGCAGAGGGGACTCTTGGTCTTCCTTTCCTGGGGTGGTCCTCATGTGAGCCAGTTTCTTTGTAGCGCTTGATGGTTTTTGCAACTGCACTTGGGGACACTCAAGATTTTCCCAATTTTTCGGACTGACTGACCTTCATTTCTTAAAGTAATGATGGCCACTCATTTTTCTTTACTTAGCTGCTTTTTTCTTGCCATAATACAAATTCTAACAGTCTATTCAGTAGGAGTATCAGCTGTGTATCCACCTGACTTCTGCCCAACACAACTCATGGTCTCAACCCCATTTATAAGGCAAGAAATCCCACTTATTAAACCTGACAGGGCACACCTGTGAAGTGAAAATCATTTCAGGTGACTACCTCTTGAAGCTCATCAAGAGAATGCCAAGAGTGTGCAAAGCAGTAATCAAAGCAAAAGGTGGCTACTTTTGAAGAACCTAGAATATAAGACATATTTACAGTTGTTTCACACTTTTTTGTTAAGTATATAATTCCACATGTGTTAATTCATAGTTTTGATGCCTTCAGTGTGAATCTACAATTTTCATAGTCATGAAAATACAGAAAACTCTTTGAATGAGAAGGTGTCCAAACTTTTGGTCTGTGCTGTGTGTATGTGTGTGTGTGTGTGTATATATGTATATATATATATATATATATATATATATATAATATTCTCAATCCAAAAACAAATATGTGGACTGCACAGACAAGTAAATGGTAAACCAGGTGCCAGCGGCTAAGGAAACGATCCGATATCCAAATAACGATATGAAAAATTCCATGGCACTCCAGATGTAAAATAAAAAGGTGTTTATTTCACCCAAACGCGACGTTTTCGGCCCACACAATGGAACCTTTCTCAAGCAGTGACAAAATAGTGAGGTGCTCAGTACATATTTATCAGTGAACCACAATAATTGCATTAATCAAACAATCATCAAATAGTGAACAAAATATCATATTAAATGTGATTAAAAACATCTATATACATATCAATGTGAACATGATTCAAATGTGAATGATTAAATATAACATGATTATTCAGAAGTTATCCACAATTTATATTAATATATAATTACCTCTAATTATTAATGTAAAACATCTTGGTTTATACAGGTGAAAACAGTGCATGATTAAAAAAAAACATTAGACATACGACTGACCAGCCATGGAATCCATCGCCACGGCGTTGTGTATAGTGTTAGTGCGCATGCAACACCTCCTAGAGCCAATACATTCTACATTGGAGCGCACCTTGGACCACAAATACAACATATTGTACAACAACTGTGTGTGTGTGTATATATAAAAAAATTTTTTTTATAATTTTCTTAATTCCCAGAGAACCCCTTTAAGAAGGACAAGCCTGGAAAAGATTGACAAGTGGACAGACCTCTATCTGCCAGGGGAAAAATGTGCGCAGTCTACAATCTTGTATATCTGGAATCAATTCAACCAGCCTTGTCTTTACACTTAGTTTACTCAAGTATATTGGATAGCTATCTAGGTTAATTGATTTGCTTTGCATCTCAAAAGAGAACAGATGTCTTAGGAAACTTCATATATAAGAAGATCCAAGTGGTCCACTTTCCTGTAAGGACGATACCTGATATGTATACCGCTGGGTGTATGTGAAACTCTAGAGCATTAAATGAGTAGTAGCAAATACATTTCCAGAATGCATTTACAAGTAATGGCTCCAGACTTCTTGTGAAGCTGTTATCACTAACTAAAAGTGGTTTATCTCATATAAAATCGTAATAGTACATGACAACCTCTTTCTAACAAAGCTAGAACCAGCCCTGCATCTCACATGGATGCCATTTGTAAATATGCAACCAGATCACCCGTTGAATGAAAGCTTGTTCTTTAGGATGAAAGCCTCGTTAATGCGGCACCCAAAAAATCATCATTTCTGGGCAGCAGATTGTCCTGTGTCAGGGGTCTGCTGCCCAGAAACTATGAATTTATATGGGAGCTAGAGATTCTTGTCTCCATGTAGAGGAGATGATTGCCTCCTGGAAATTATGAGCAGGCAGTTATCAGGAACAAATGTTTGCTTCTTGATAATTGCCTTGTCAGTCAGCCCGTGTAAAAGCGTCCTTTAGTCCCAGATTTTAACCCCTTCCCCGACCAGTGCCGTATATGTACGGCGCTGGTGCGGGGACATGACGCATGGCCGGCAAGTCTCTGCTGTTTCTAACAGCAGAAACTTACCGCTACTTACCACCATCGGCGGCGTCTTCTTGGGCCTTCTGATGCCGTGATCACGGCATCAGGATGCGTCTGAACCCGGAAGCGTACACCATATGAAAACTGTAATCCTCGCTGGTGAGAATTACAGTTTTCAAACTGCAATTCTTATTCTGGCCACTAGATGGCAGGCCGGGATAAGAAATGAGCAATTTTGGATTTATCTCCATCTAGTAAATCCCTGATTGCTCATAAAGAAGAAAAAAACACACAATATATTAGCTCATATTTGAGCTTAAAAATAATCATAAAAAAATAAAAAAGTTAAATTTATAAAAATATATAAAAGTTCAAATCACCCACTTTTCCGTATAATTAAAAAATAAATACCTAAATAACAATAAATATAGATATCATGGGTATCACCGTGACCGAAAACGCCCGTACTTTTAAAATATAAAAAAAAAATTCCAATACCGGCGAATTGTGTGGCGGAAAAAAGGTCCAAATGGCGATTTGCAGTTTTTTGTCGTTTTTTTTTCTAAAAAAAATTAAATAAAAGTGATCAAAAGTCATACACACCCCAGAATTGTATCAATAAAACTTCAGATCGCCTCGCAAAAAATGAGCCCCCATACAGCTCCGTACAACATAAATACCAAAAAGTTATAGGGGTCAGATATGACAACAAAAAAAAGAAAAAAGCCAACTTTATATATTATATATATTTTTATTACTATCAAAACGCAGGAAAAACTATACATATTAGGTATCGCCGGATTCGTACTGACCAGTAGAATGAAATTAAGCTGGTCAGTTTTAATGAACATCGAACGCCGTAAATAAAAAAAACCAGGCAAACTGTAGCGGAATTGTGCTTTTTTTTGCAATTTCACCCGATTTGGATTTTTTTTCCCACTGCATCATATGCAATATTAAATGGTGGTGTTTGAAAGTACAACTTGCCCTGCAAAAAACAAGCCCTCATACAGCTATGTGAGCAGAAAAATAAAAAAGTTATGGCAGTATGAAGGCAAGGAGCGCAAAACGAAAACGAAAAAACCTCCGGGGGTGAAGGGGTTAAAGGTGTTTTCTTAACGTGGCCATTGCTTTTTAGATTACGATCCTGAGTGGAGCAACCCCTCTATGATGGCCATATGCACTAATACACTATTTGGAAATATGTTACCCTAATTAAATATCCCATGTTAATCTTGCATCAGGGGTCTTTGCGTTGCCACATTTTCCCAGCTTTAGTCCTCGTACTCCTTCTGCTTGATACTTTTGTTTCACTGCTTCCATTTCTTCTGCTTGGCAATAAGATTTTGATGGGGGGAGGGGGTGTATTTCTAAACCACCAGCTTGAATAAAGTACCAAGACAGGATATTTGATCTTATGTGATAAGTTTCACTTCTATCTATGAGTTTATGTGGTAATATGGCGCAATATAATCAAAAGTAATGTTTGTTGAAATGTTTTATTTTATGCAAATCTAGACCTCGAGTGAGCAAAAAAGAGAAATAATTCACAGCCCAATCTCGTATCAAAATCCAATTTGTAAATTTAATATAGTCTCGTATTCCCACTTCTCCAGCAGAAAGAAAATGAAAACCCATGGAATCATAAAGAAAAGATCTATCATGTTATCAATCAGTACTTTCTATATACAGAGAGAGACATTTGCCCTCTACATTTTATCCCCAGAAATTCAATATCCAAGAGCAGTGACGGCAGCTGGTTTACGTGTTCAGAAAGGTGGTTTTGTCCAATACACTAAACTTTGTATAAAGAATTAAGAAAGTTTTATGGTACGACCACATGGGGCGGACTGCCTGTATTAGAATTTTCCCACAATTCTGCCCCAAAAATTGCACGTTTGATATGCTGATTTCACAGTATAATTTACAAAGGGTGAACTCTGCAGTGGTAGAAATTCATGGCATAAATTAACATGCTGTGGATTAAAAATCCACACCGTAGGTCTGTTACCACTGCAGCATATGGATGAGATTGTGTAAATTTTCATCCAATTTCTTGATACTGTAATATGCCGCAGATTTTCCTCACATTCTAGAAGCCCCGGTCTAGTTCCAAGATCTAGATGGGAGCTCTAGAGTTCTTGCAGTGAACACAGTTGATGCAGTTACAACATGCATGTATTAGTATTATTTATTATATTTAAGTATATAGGTATAAGAATGTACCGAGGGGGCACTATTCTAGAACATAGCTTTCCACCAATTCGATTCTTACCTCGCAGTTTTAGCATGACTGTCCCAACAAATGGACTATAGTATGAGACTGAAGGGCCCTTTACACGAGCTGAGAGTCCTAAAGATGATCACCAATGAGCGTTCATATGAAGGCTCGTTAGCGATAATCTGGCTGTGTAAATGTACTGCCGATTACCCGATGAATGAGCGAACTGCTCGTTCATCAGGTAGTGGATCCTTCATGCGGCATTGTTGCTTGCCAGCGGCAGATCTACACAATCTACTGCCAGCAAACAATGAGTCAGTATAGGGACGAGTGCTGGCATTGGTGATAGCTCCTCCCCATACTGAGGAGGAGATCGCTGCATGCAAATGCAGAGGTCTGCTCCGCCAGGAAACAGCAGATTGTAGGGAACGAATGCTTCCTTTCCGGACAATCTGCTTGTCTGTTGCCCAATTTAAAGGGACCTTGAGACAAATGTCTCCCAATCTGGGTGCTTTGTGGTCATTCGTGGCAACCAGCACCTAGGTCTGTGATGGCTAACCTCCAGCACTCCAGCTGTGGTAAAACTACAACTCCCAAGATGCACAGTTGGTTGGCTGTTCTCAGAACTCCATAGAAATGAATGGAGCATGCTTGGAGTGGTAGTTTCACCACAGCTGGAGTGCCGGAGGTTAACCATCACCGACCTAGGTTGTATGCCTGGTTGCCTCTCCAGCTCTCTCCCTCCCCCGCCCGCTATGCCCATGTCTGTCGTAACCAGTACTATCGTTGACGCTTGGCAATTGGGTGGACTCCATTGCATATTACAGTTCAAGAACTTTAGGTTATACTTCTGTCCAAAAATCTCATTCTTGCCACATTTTCAAGACTCTGAAATGACATTTTCAAGACACTGAACAAAGCAAAGTAGAACTTAATATTATCTCCGTTAATGGAATGATATTAATTCACAAAGCGAACGTCAGTTCTGGTATTAGATTAAATTTAATAGCCTGGATGACAAATATCCTACTCCTATATAAAAATGTGTCACCATTCAAAAAGAAGGCCGCATACAAAATGAGACCCCAATCGCCTCCTTTAAGCAGCGATGACATTTTGCATTGCTCCCCCTGACTTTTCTTATTCACGTAAACTGCTCATTATGTAGAAGATGTGACTATAAGCAGAACAATTGCCATTAAGTGTCATGATTGTGTGACAACGGTCTAACCTTTGCTCTATAACATAACAAATACATTTCCGGGAAAGACGCATCTTATCTTGTGAAGGATAACCTTATGAAAGACATGGGGAGATGTTAGATTCGATTGGCCACTTCACTTTTGTCAAACATTGGAGATTAAAGGCCACTTAGCCCATTATTATAGATGCAAATGAAGTGCCGGTCGCCGTTTCCTGTCATATTGTTGGATGGTTTCTTTTCTTTTAGTTTGTTGGTAGAAAGTGAATGAATAATGTTCATGCGGAATAAAATTTCGTAGTGGTGGTGTAAATAGGGAGCATTATTTTCTCAACTAAGATGAGATGGGAACACAGGTATAAAAGCTTGCTGTTCTTATCATCCTTTGCAAAAAAAAAATCACAGATAACTTGTCATTTTTCCTTTCCTGCCATTGTTTTCCATTACAAGGTATAATGAACCATGCTATGCCTGAATGTTAGACTGCATGAATCACATCGCACCCTTTCATCTTCTCAACAGTTCCCAGCCATATACAATAGTTGAATGAAATTACTAAGGGCACTGTGTGGTGCTTAAAGGAAATGTGTCAGTGTATGTTTTTCTGCCAATTAAAACCAGATAGCGGCAATCTTTTTTTTTTTTTTTTTTTTTTCTAATCTGTTTTTATGTTCTGATTGTATATTCTTTTTTATTATGTATTTTTATGCAGGATTATCAACCATCGTGCCTGACCGATTTAAAGGGCCACCATTTGGGGAGTTCTTGGCAAGTCTTCCCCACCTCCTGGGCAGACTCTGAAGCGAAGCATACTTACCTGTGGATGTGCTGACTAACCCCCATTTCTTTCTTTTGCAGTATACTAACCTATTCCCTGCCACTGGTCTCAACTCCTTCGTTCCCCGGCCTCGGCTGCCTCGCTCGGGTCCCACGCTGTAGATATCTACATGGATGCAGCTGTGGCCATGATTGCCTGCTGGGGAGTCAAAGAGGCAGGACCTTACAACAGGAGACCTGAGTGTGGCAGCCAAGGCTAGGGAGGGAAGGAACCAGGACCAGTGGCAGGGTAGAGAGTCAGAGAGCCATGCCAGTTTTCTCCCCTAGAATTAATTTGAAGGGGTTGGGAGTTGGTAACAAGTCTCTGGGTATCCTGTCCTGCTGTTGTGATGGTACCATTAGGCTGTGGCATTTAGTTATTTGCCACTTTGTAATAATTGTGGTTCTAAAATGTCAGTACATCATGCAGGGAAAGTATAACATCACAGACTTAATCATAGATAAATATAAGATAGGGGTGGAGATCACCAGTTAGACAGAAGAAAGAAAAAAAAGGGGTGTAACTCCTAAAACTTATACTTTTATTGATTTCATTAAAAGATATATAACACACAAATCTATTTAGTATAGATATATAGGTATTCTTACTTATTCCCGGTAGGGGGTAGAGGAATGAGGGGTAACCAGGTCCCTGGTATGCCCTGTAAACTAGATCCTTTGCCCAGGGACACCCCCAGATGGTGAAGGTGCCCTGTCCCCCGTGCCTGGGTCTATCTATCCCTGTTATACCCTAGTGAAGATCACCTGTAGTATAGGGATAGCTGAGTCTGCACCAGGATCTAGTAAAGATAATCCTTAGTATTAATGTATAAAACCCTGATATTTCTTGTCATCAAAGTATAAAACCCCAACGCGTTTCGCCCAGCTTTTGGGCTCCTCAGGGGGTGATAATACCAAAAATGAGAATACAGCGATCAGAATCAATCTCAAATCAACATGGGAGGAATCAAAATACTTATCCCTGTCAGAGCGCCAGACTATGCAGTGGATGCTGGAGTCTATGATATAGCGTATTCTGTGTTCCATGTGGCGCTGGTGCACCAGCGCCACATGGAACACAGAATACGCTATATCATAGACTCCAGCATCCACTGCATAGTCTGGCGCTCTGACAGGGATAAGTATCATGATTCCTCCCATGTTGATTTGAGATTGATTCTGATCGCTGTATTCTCATTTTTGGTATTATCACCCCCTGAGGAGCCCAAAAGCTGGGCGAAACGCGTTGGGGGTTTTATACTTTTGATGACAAGAAATATCAGGGTTTTATACGTTAATACTAAGGATTATCTTTACTAGATCCTGGTGCAGACTCAGCTATCCCTATACTACAGGTGATCTTCACTAAGGTATAAACAGGGATAGATAGACCCAGGCACGGGGACAGGGCACCTTCACCATCTGGGGTGTCCCTGGGCAAAGGATCTAGTTTACAGGGCATACCAGGGACCTGGTTACCCCTCATTCCTCTACCCCTACCGGGAATAAGTAAGAATACCTATATATCTATACTAAATAGATTTGTGTGTTATATATCTTTTAATGAAATCAATAAAAGTATAAGTTTTAGGAGTTACACCCCTTTTTTTTCTTTCTAAAGTATAACATCTCAAACATTGCTGAATTGCCCGCTGGTCTGAAACCTATGGAAATTAAATGGGGTTATCTCATGACTAATGTAAAAAATGAAAAATCAGACATCATGTAGTCCATGGCAATCTCTTTCTAACAAAGCTAGCCCTATACCTCACATGGATCCAGAGATCTCCCCATTCATTGCTCTGCTAGATTTATATCAAGCTGACAGCTCAAGGGGAGTGTCTTTTCTGCTGCAGCTCAGGGGGCGTGTCCATGCTCTCCCTATCACAACTCAGGAGGCAGTTTGAAGGATGAAACTGAGCATGTGTGGCCATGTGAGCCAGACAAAGAAATAAGAATAAAAATAAACAGCAGGTGGTGCTATACAGATAGATTTTATTGAATAACTCGGTGGCTATACACATTTTTTAATTACATGCAATTACAAAAGTATTCAGATCCCGGTGCTGGTTTGAAAACTGCAGAATATTTTTTTCGTGGGACAACCCCTTTAAGTTCAACACTAAACTGAATCTTATTTAGGCTACTTTCACATCTGCGCTTTCCCTTTCCGCTATTGAGATCCGTCATAGGATGTCAATAGCGGAGGAAAATGCTTCAGTTTTGTCCCCATTCATTGTCAATGGGGACTGAACTGAACGAAACGGAGTCCACCAGAATGCATTCCGTTCTGTTTGCTTGCATCCCCATCGCGGATAGAATAATGCTGTAAGCAGCTTTTTCTGTCCGCGATGTGGTGCGGAGCAAGACAGATCCGTCATGACTCACAATGTAAGTCAATGGGGACGGATCCGTTTTCTCTGACACAATAGAAAAACAGATCCATCCCCCATTGACTTTCAGTGGTGTTCATGACTCATGATTCATCATGGTTATTTTAAAGATAATACATAACGGATGTGGACGGTTGTATTATTGTAACACAAGGGTTTTTGCTGATCCATGATGGATCCAGCAAAAAACGCTGGTGTGAAAGTAGCCTTAGCCACATTGTGTATCTGTAACAATGAAAGTAAAGCCTTTAGTTTCTTTTTTTTTTT
>ONZH01004344.1:0-29760 GCA_900303285.1 Rhinella marina
CCGTATACTGCTAGAAGGTCAATAGATGCCTATACGCACCAGGTATATTAACCAGAGTTTTGGCTGGAACACAGAATGCACAACAGTGGTGCCAAATATACTTTATTTTTTTAGAGAGGAACACTTGGCGTATAACAGCCGTATACTGCATAGAAGCGTTCAATAGATGCCTATACGGCACCAGGTATATTAACAGGGTTTTGCTGGCACACAGAACGCACAAGTGGTGCCAATATACTTTTTTTTTAGGAAAATACTTGGCGTATACAAGCCGTATACTGCCAGAAAGGTCATAGATGGCCTATACGCACCAGGTATATTAACAGGGTTTTGCATGGCCACAGCAGAACGCACAACAGTGGTGCCAAATATTACTTTATTTTTTAGCGAGAACACTGGCGTAATACAGCCGTAATACTTGCCAAGAACGGTCAATAGATTGCCTATACGCACCAGGTATATATAACAGGCGTTTCTGCTGGCACACCAGAACCGCACAACAGTGGGTGCCAAATGATACCTTTATTTTTTAGACGAGAACACTTGGCGTATACAGCCGCTATACTGCCTAGAAGGTCATAAATGCCTATACGGCACCACGGGTATATTAAAGGGTTTTTGCTGGCACACAATAATGCACCAACAGTGGTGCCAAAATATACTTTTTTTTTTAGGAGAACACTTGGCGTATACAGCCATATACTGCTAGAAGGTCAATAGATGCCTATACGCACCAGGTATATTAACAGGGTTTTGCTGGCACACAGAACGCACAACAGTGGTGCCAAATATACTTTATTTTTTAGGAGAACACTTGGCTATACAGCCGTATACTGCTAGAAGGTCAATAGATGCCGATACGCACCAGGTATATTAACAGGGTTTTGCTGGCACACAGAATGCACAACAGTGGTGCCAAATATACTTTATTTTTTAGGAGAACACTTGGCGTATACAGCCGTATACTGCTAGAAGGTCAATAGATGCCTATACACACCAGGTATATTAACAGAGTTTTGCTGGCACACAGAACGCACAACAGTGGTACCAAATATACTTTTTTTTTTAGAAAAATACTTGGCGTATACAGCCGTATACTGCCAGAAGGTCAATAGATGCCTATACGCACCAGGTATATTAACAGGGTTTTGCTGGCACACAGAACGCACAAGAGTGGTGCCAAATATACTTTATTTTTTAGGAGAACACTTGGCTATACAGCCGTATACTGCTAGAAGGTCAATAGATGCCGATACGCACCAGGTATATTAACAGGGTTTTGCTGGCACACAGAATGCACAACAGTGGTGCCAAATATACTTTATTTTTTAGGAGAACACTTGGCGTATACAGCCGTATACTGCTAGAAGGTCAATAGATGCCTATACGCACCAGGTATATTAACAGGGTTTTGCTGGCACACAGAACGCACAAGAGTGGTGCCAAATATACTTTTTTTTTAAGAAAAATACTTGGCGTATACAGCCGTATACTGCCAGAAGGTCAAATGGTGCGTATACACACCAGGTATATAACAGGGTTTTGTTGGCACACAGAACGCACAGCAGTAGTGCCAAATATAGTTTTGTATATAGGTGCTAATACACCACTAATGTCTCTCTCTGTCCCTACTCCAGCAGCTATCCCTCAATAAAGCAGCCGTTCTGTGCAGAGTGTATATAGTTAGAATCAGCTATATACCGTGCAGTATAGTAGCCCTGATAAGGGCTGTCAATCACTCTCCTGTCCGCTGGTAGCCGGTATATATGGTGGTAAATGCGATATTCTGAGCTTCTGTTATATACTTTTGGGGTCCTGCCTGACTTTCATACAGCTAAAGCCTGTCTCTCCCTGCTCGGGCCTCTGTCCCTGACTAAGTTCACGCAGCATATGCGAACGAGCAGGAAGAGCTGAGTTTTTATGATTCGAGGTCACATGGTTTTTCCAGCCAAAGCATGTAGACGCCGTTCTCGCGATGCCAGCGTGCTCCGAGGACCTGTCATACCCCCCCTGCATAGTGATTGGTGTAAAAAAAGCGCCAGGGAAGGTGGGAGGGGAAACGAATTTTAAGTGCGTCATCGCCGTTATACTCGATCGAAATCGAGTATGACGAATAGCGTAGTATTCGATCGAATACCGGCTCGGTCGAATACTACTCGCTCATCTCTATTAATCAATAAAGTATCTGTTATTTTAGAGTTCACTTTTGTTGCTAATTTACTCATTCATATTGGGACTCTGATCTGAGGCCTGGGGGGTCATTCACATTGGGGGTCTGATCTGAGGTCTGATTGGAGGTATGATCTGAGGTTTTATTTGGGTCTTATTGACATTGGGGGTCTGATGTGAGGTATGATCTTAGGTCTTATTAATAGACTGGTCTGAGCTGAGGTCTGATTGAGGGTCTTATTAACATTCACGGTCTGATAGGGGCTCTGAGCTTAGGTCTGATTAACATTGAGGGTCAGATTGGTGGTCTGATCTGACGTCTAATGAAAAATATATATTTTTCTTATTCTCCTCCTCTAAAACCTGCATCTTATGGGGCGAAAAATACGGTAATAGGATTTCTCTGTGTATCATACAGCCCAGATAGATGATGAGTGCATACCTGCTTTATGTGCTAGAGGAGGAGATGGCTGTTAGTAAAGGGTTAACCTAAATCTCTCTATACAAAATCAACCAGCAGCCACACACTGAAGAGAAGAAGAGCTAAATAGGGATAAAAGTTTTAAAAGGATTTACTCTCCTGGTATCCATCTTTGGTGCTGCTGGTGAAAGTCTTATCAGAAAAACACAGCACCCTCCTCCTCTATGCTGCACACTCACAGCCTCCTGTCACAATGTTTTGCTCAGGAACAAAAAGTTTTACAGAACAGTCAATCACTCATGAGACTTTGACTGTTCATTACTGCATGAGAAGCCACCTACACTCGGCTCAACTCAAGTCAACTCAACTCTTAAATGTCCTTAGTAGGGATGAGCGAACCGAACCGTAACGAACCAGATTCGTTACGAACTTTACCGAACGTTCGGTTCGTCCCCGAACCGAACTTTCGTAAAGTTCGTATGAATCAGGTTCGTAAATAAATAAAGTTTACTTTTTCCACAGAATAGACCAGGATACAAGGGATTATTTATTACTCCTACAATCCCTTGTATCCTGGTGTGACCCTCGTGTCAAACCACCCTTTTGGGAGGAGAATGGCCGAGATGGGTTATTATTTTCGTTCGTCCGAACGTTCGTTCGGACGAGCGAACAGAACCGTAACGAACCAGATTCGTTTAAGAACTTTTAAGACGAATCTGGTTAAAATAATGCGTACGTATTCCGTCAAGTAGCGTACTTTTAACAACGCTACACTGTATGTTCGTCACTGGAGTAGGAATGTTCGCAGACGCAGTGTATTTGTACGCTAATGCGTACATATTCAGTTAAGTAGCGTACCTTTGACAACGCTACACTGTATGTTCGTTATTATGAATGTTCGCATTAGCGTACGCATTAGTTTAAATTCTTAAATATGCGTATATTTTGCGTCGCCGTTGTACAAGTCACTTTAATTTTTTCTACTTTTTTCATTTAATAGCAACTGCAAGTAAACGAAACTATACCCTACCAGACTACCATTATTGTTGCAGCAATTATTCAGCCGTTATAGCAAGTTTCGTTTTAGGTTCGGTTCGTATGAATCCGAACTTCAAGAAAATTCGCCGAACCGAACCGAACTTTTCAAAAGTTCGCTCATCCCTAGTCCTTAGCATTAATCATCAAAATGATTATAAACATTTCATTTTTAATTCCAAGAAAAGCTGTTAAGTGTGAAGTTAGTTATTATTGTCAATTATACATACAACCTCAACTATGCAGTGATTTTTAGATAGCTCTTAGCAGTTAGCTGAAAAATGTTATCCAACCTCATAGCTTCGGTTCAATCCTTTTTCCTCACTTTTTTTTTCTGTTGCGTTTTATCTGCTGCCTTTTTCATTGCAGAAAAGCCACAGAAGGCAGATGTTGGGAGTGTGCTGTAAAAAGTAATAATTATGATGAGTGAGTTGAACATTTGTGGTTTGTATTTAATTTTGGTAATTGTCTACATCTGGTAACCATCCCGTATTCTTGAGCCAAAATGTTTAAACATCTGATAAATCAGGTAATTTGCATTAGAAGACGTGATAAACTTTGCAAAGGTTTAAACATCAAATCTGTGAAATTGGAAAGAACAATGTTGTTTGTGTATATGTATTGTATGTGACTATAGAAAATATATACACAGAAAATGCTCTCCGAGATGACCACCCATAATTGCATTTGAAAGTTGTCTTTTGAGATGTGGTCTTCTCAAAAAATATGAGTGTGCATAATATCTCTTAATAATATAAAAATGAGTTTCTGTCTGTCTGTCTGTCTGTTCTCTATGCGTGACCAAACTACTGGACTGATTTTCACCAAATCCGGCACACAGGTACATCAGGTGTCCGGGAAGGTTTTTAGACCAGGTCTCATCTCTCTAGGACATACCGTTCCTGAGATATTCCCAAAATATGATCTCCATTAGCCCATATTAGCCTGGGAGCTTTGGTTTTAAACTCCAACTGCCATTCTCTGCAAAGGCAAACACAGGGAGGGCAGGTTTCCATAACAACCAGGTAATTATCAGCAGCTGAGGATCTCATCCATTTCTATTTACTGACACTGTTAAAGGTATTCCGGTTACCATAAATATAACTTATGTTTGTTTCTATTACTACAGTTCAGTAGTAATAAAATATGTTTTCCTCCACTGCTGCCTATTGCGTGGGCTCATAAATAAGCATGGTATTGACCTTTAATTCAGGCCACCCTAAAAGAAGTACTTAAAACCCCACCCCAGGTCTCACTAAGCCACACACCCAACTCTGTCAGGCCACACCCCCTTTCACTCCGCAGCCAACAGAGATTGACAAAATAAAGGTAAAAATCAAGTTCTGTCAGCTGCAGGGATGGGTGGGAGGTTGACTTTCTTTCTGCAACAACACACACAAACATTAAATAAAATAGATTAAATCCACCCATGCGAAGCGTCTTGCTAATCCACGCCCCCGACTCTGTCAGGTCACGCCCCCTCCCACTCCGCAGCCAATGGGAATTGAAAAAATGAAGGTAAAAATAAACTTCTGTTTGCTGCAGGGGTGGGAGGGTGAATTTCTCTCTGCAACGACACACACAATTTTTAGATGAAATGGACTAATTATAGACTACAACCGTTTGAAGCCTTTTGCTAAGCCACGCCCCGTCTGTCAGGCCACGCCCCCTCTCACTCCGCAGCCATTCTGCAACGACACACAGAAACATTAAATGAAATAGATTAAATGCACCTATGCAAAGCGCTTTGCTAAGCCACGCCCCGACTCTGTAAGGCCACGCCCCCTCCCACTCCGCAGCCAACAGGGATTGAAAAAATAAAGGTAAAAATCAACTTCTGTCAGCTGCAGGGATGGGTGGGAGGTTGACTTTCTTTCTGCAACGACACACAGAAACATTAAATGAAATAGATTAAATACACCCATGTGAAGCGTCTTGCTAATCCACGCCCCCGACTCTGTCAGGTTACGCCCCCTCCCACTCCACAGCCAACGGGGATTGAAAAAATAAAGGTAAAAATAAACTTCTGTTTGCTGCAGGGGTGGGAGGATGAATTTCTCTCTGCAACGACACACAAAAATTTTAGATAAAATAGACTAATTATAGACTACAACTGTTCGAATCGTCTTGCTAAGTCACGCCCCCAACTCTGTCAGATCATGCCCCCTCCCACTCTGTAGCCATTCTGCAACGAAACACAGAAACATTAAATGAAATAGATTAAATCACCTATGCGAAGCGCTTTGCTAAGCCACACCCCCAACTCTGTCAGGTCATGCCCCGTCCCACTCCGCAGCCAACGGGGATTGAAAAAATGAAGGTAAAAATCAACTTCTGTCAGCTGCAGGGGTGGGAGGGAAGTTGGATTTCTTTCTGCAACAACATACAGAAACATTAAATTAAACAGATTAAATATACCCGTGCAAAGCAATGTTTTCTTCCACTGTTACCCATGGCGTGTCCTCATAAATTACCATGGCATCGACCTGTAATTCTGGCCACCATCAAAAGAAGGACTTAAAACCCCGCCCCAGGTCTTGCAACGTCACGCCCCCGACTCAGTCAGGCCATGACCCCTCCCACTCCGCAGCCAATGGAGATTGAACAATTGAAGGTAAAAATCAACATCTGTCAGCTGCAGGGATGGGAGGGAGAATGACTTTCTCTCTGCAATGACACACAGAAACATTAAATGAAATAGATTAAATATACCCGCGCAAAGCAATGTTTTCTTCCACTGCTACCCATTGTGATTCCTCAAATTACCATGGCATTAACCTATAATTCAGGCCACCCTGAAATGAAGGACTTAACCCCCCCCCCGTGTCCCATTAAACCACACCCCCTCCCACTCCGCAGCCAATAGGGATTAAAAAAATGAAGGTAAAAATCAATTTCTGTCAGCTGCATTGACTTTCTCTTTGCAACGACACACAGAAACATTAAATAAATAGATGAAATATACCCAGGCGAAGCCAGGTCTTTCTGCTAGTACAGTATATAATATAATTTGTAACAGCAAATCTGGGCTGGATAATGATGCATTATTATACTATATTTTACATGTGTTTTGGCTTTCAGTGTATTATCTCAGGTGTAAAGAAAGATGCATAGGGGATGCCTATGAATTTGGGGTGAATATACAGATTTTGTTAAGTAGTTCCAGGTTAACCCTGATGATGTCACTAGATTACGTACTATAAATACTTGGTGCACATGGTTATAAGTATGCTTGATAAAGGCTGAGTGTCAGCCAAAACGTTGCACGTGTTGTGGCTTGTTTTGTTTTTTTTTTTCCCTTTTTCTTTTTTTATTTATTCATTCATCTTACAAATAACAAAGAAAACAAAAAAAAAATCACTTTTAAATTAATAGAGGTACAATAACCATCTGTCTGTTTCAGAAGCTCATACGCAGTAGGGTTTGCTGCACTGTTGTTTTAGACACACATTTGGTAGCCCCTGTAGTGTGTTCATTCACCTTTGCACACCTTCGTAGCTGACACTGAATTCTCACATTAATGGCATGTGGTGCTCCACAGTTTTCATGTTGTTTGCAGTATGATCGTCCCTTTAGTCAGGTCCTGAACTAGTTGGTTATTGCCAAGAACTTGTTTCCTTTATGAGATCTATAGCTTTCAGTTTCCCAGTCTATATTTGGACAGTTGAAGTCCCCAATAATAGGGACCTCATTATAATTTGCCTCCTCATCTATTTGTGTTCTTACCTGAAGAAACACTCTTTTGAATGACAATAGGAAGGTTATTATTTTAAGTCCAGTAAGACTGTCCCTCTAGTCAGGTCCTGAACTAGTTGGTTATTGCCAAGAACTTGTTTCCTTTATGAGATCTATAGCTTTCAGTTTCCCAGTCTATATCTGGGCAGTTGAAGTCCCCAATAATAGCGACCTCATTATGATTTGCCTCCTCATCTATTTCCCTCAGTAGTAGATTTTCTATGGACTCTGGTATATTAGATGACTCCTATCAGTATTTTATTATTGTTTTTGTCTCCATATATTTCTACCCACAGTGACTCCACATGTTCCTTTCCCTCACTTTTGTCTTGTTGGAGTGTGGGCTTTAAACAGGACTTTACATAAAGACAAACCCCTCCCACTCTTTGGTTTTGACAATCCTTTCTAAACAGACTGTGACCCTGTACGTTAACTGCCCAGTCATAGCTATCATCCAGCCATGTCTCAGTTATTTTCACTATGTCATAGTTGTCCTCACACATTACTGCTTCCAGTTCACCAGTTTTATTATTCAGGTTTCTGGCATTAGTATACATACAATTAAGATGTTTTTGTATATTTCTTACTCTATACCTTTGCTTATGAACTGTTCTAGTTCCTCCTTCCATTTCTCCCATTTCATTACCTCACCCCAGGTCTCTATCTGTACTATCTTCCCCTCCATAAATGTAATTACATCCCCCCAGTTCCTAGTTTAAACACTCCTCCAACCTTCTAGCCATCTTCTTCCCCAAAACAGCTGCACCTTCCCATTGAGGTGCAGCCCATCCCTAATATAGAGCCTGTAGCCATCGGAGAAGTCAGCCCAGTTCTCAAGGTACCCAAACCCCTTCTTCCTATACCAGTTCTTTAGCTACTTGTTAGTCTCTCTAATCTTCCACTGCATTTCTGTTGTGGCTCATGCTACTGGAAGTATTTTGGAAAATACTACCTTTGAGGTCCTTGGCCTGAGCTTGTGACCTAAATCCCTAATATCATTTTAAGTGAATCCTTGCATCATAAAGAACATTGTGTTTTTTACTTTTTTTACATGGACCTATTTGGACCTGCCTAAGAAATGGTCTAATAGCAATTTTGTTAGGTTCCTGCCTACCGCAGACCATTACTCTTATTTTCACTTGTGAGGGCAACAATTGAGTCAAAAAGATACCCCTTTTATTTAACCCTAAAGTGTTGATACTGTCCATAGCATCTAAGGGATAAAATAGCCTATTGGTAAGGGTGCAGCGTTAACTTGAGCTGGACCCCCTCTTCTCGTTTAAACCATAGTAAGAGTATATTTCAACAATTTCCAACTATTGTGCCACATTAACCTAGGGTGCCATCAGAACACTTCAGGGGTGCGGCAACATTCCAGTTAGGAAAGTTTTCTCCCATGCTTGGTCTATTCAACATCCTCACACTGGAGATGTCAGGAATCAGGATCTTGTATGGGGAGCAATGCAGTGTCAGTCTGAGGTAGGAGAGGGTGCAGGAGAGGAGAAGACAATCATATTCATAAATGCAGGACCATGGACTCCAATGTCCCTGCTTTAATATAATGTATTGGCCACCAGTATGGAGCAGGGATCGTGGTGTCCTGGGCCCTGCATTCATAAATGTATCTGTGAGTTCACCATTATGTAGCACGAACAATGATTTCCAGGGCTATATACACAGTCGAGTCACATTATTATGACCATTTTCTAGCAATCTAATTCCACCAACCTGATGAAGGGGTCCTGAGACTACCCGAAATGCGTTGTTTTATCTGAGCTCTCTTTTAACTGGAACTACATAATAAAGAAGGAATTTCCATCCAAGCAACCAGCTGCATTTGGAAATATTGCGCTGAAACAGGATGATACTTACCTACTATCAACATTGGCAGCATGTACAGGTGTAGCCGAGCTAAACCTGACTCTGATAACCAAGATAACACTGTGTCATGTGTTATCTTGTGACAAAAGCCATTGAAATTCATTCTTTTTCTTGCCATTCTTTACTTAACACGTTTACCATCAAGTTTAGTTTATGAACAAAGTTTCATGTTATGAGCTAACTTGATGTGTGATAGGCTGTCTACACACCTATCCCTTATTGCTGTCATGGGTTAAAGGGGTGATTTATCAGAGTTGTAAAAAGAGATGTCAGGCCAAGTGTGGCAGTACTTCTGAAACAGCACAATTTGTGAACTTATTGCATTCTTCCATGGTGAAATGGCACTATTTCGAATAAACAACATGAAAACTGTGGAGCACCACATGCCATTAATGTGAGAATTCAGTGTCAGCTACGAAGGTGTGCAAAGGTGAATGAACACACTACAGTGGAGCAAGTCACTGTCAAAATGAACCAGGGGCTACCAAATGTGTGTCTAAAACAACAGTGCAGCAAACCCTACTGCGTATGAGCTTCTGAAGCAGACAGATGGTTATTGTACCTCTGCTAATGAAATTGTATCTGCAGTAAAAGCTTTCATTTTCACAGCGGTAACATAACATAACATCACTCCACCCCACTATCCCATATAAATAACTTCCCTCCCTTTAGCCCTAATATACAGTCCCAGTTAAATAACTACAACCCCCAGCATTGCTCTGCCTCTCCCTTCACTTACCTCTACTCATGTAGCAGACCTCACCACAGCTTCTTCCCAGGACTTCTCTTCACTGCTGAGCCGTCCTCTCCTGCACTGGTCACGTGATGGTGACATCATCCAAGGTCCTTTTCAGCTACTGCATTTAGAACTGATCACATGACCTGTGATGTCATCACAGGTCCTTCAGATCTTGCAGTGCATTAAATTCAATTGTACTGCCGTCCTAAGGACGGCAATACAGTTGTATCTGCCTGGCAGGCAGAACATTCGGGGCCTGGGAGAAAACATCAGGGTGCCAGGCCCCAAATGTTTTAGCCTAGCAACGCCCCTGCCCAGTGCTGAAAAGTTTGTATGAACTATTGCATACCTCCCAACTTCAGAAATGGAGAAAGCGCGCCACTGCAAATTTTTGTGGCCCTAGGCCACGCCTCTTCTGCGCCCAAAACATAACTATACAACTAATCCCACCCAGTTCCCTTTCTGTCCCACATAGTAATTATTCTCCAGTTATGTGCCCCCATTAATATGCCCAGTTATGTGCCCCTAGTAATATGCTGTTATGTGCCCCCAGTAATATGCCCATTTATGTGCCCCCATTAATATGCCCAGCTGTGTCCCCAGTAATATGCCCAGCTATATTCCCCCCAGTAATATGCCCTGTTGTGTCCCCAATATTATGCCCAGCTATATGCCCCCCAGTAATATGCCCAGTTGTGTCCCCAATATTATGCCCAGCTGTGACCCCCTATAATATGCCCTCATTGTGCCGCCAGTAATATATCCACATTGTGCTGCCCAGTAATGTTGTGCCCACATTGTGCTTCCCAGTTTATGTTGTGCCCCCAGTAATATGCCCACATTGTGCTCCCCAGTTTATGTTGTGCTCCCAGTAATATGCCCATATTGTGCTTCCCAGTAATGATGTGCCCCCAGTAATATGCCCATACTGTGCTCCCCAATAATGCTGTGCCCCCAGTAATATGCCCATATTGTGCTCCCCAGTAATGCTGTGCCACCATTAATATGCCCATACTGTGCTCCCCAGTAATGCTGTGCCCCCAAATAATATGCCCATACTGTGCCACTCACAGAAAATTGAAAAAAAATAAAAAACATATACTTACCTTCTTCCTAGCAGCATCACCAGCAGGACATCTTCTTCTCTAGTCTAGAGGGGGCGGAGTAAAGGCTAACTGACAAGCCGGCCCCGCCCCCCACCCAGACCAAAGGTGTGGAGAGCGGCAGGGAGGTATGTAAAGCCTGCAGGGGGGACAGAAGGGATTATGGATGAAGTAGTGAGCCGATGCCGGCTCTTTGCTTCATCACCATACAGGCAACTGTCTCTGCGTCCTATGGACGCAGGGACAGCTGCCATAAACCGGGACATGCCTCCCCGTACCGGGACAGCGGGACAGCCACTGCAATCCGGGACTGTCCCGCTGGATCTGGGACAGTTGGGAGGTATGCTATTGTATACATTTTATTAATATTAATCCCAATAGCTGTATTATGGTTTACAATTCCAGTTCCAGTATTTTATAAGAAAAAAAAAGAAACCAAATTGTATTAATTGTAATAAACCCTTTTTCCTTACATTATAGGACAGCTTGGAGGCAGTGTACATAGATTCAGAAGGTTTTAATTGTCTTAGGTTCAGCTGTTAGTCTGCCTATTGGCACTTATAGACTGCATGCCAGCTTTTAAAGATCTCAAGAGGGAAAGTAATGCATTGTACCGTGTGTATCTTTTTACAATAAAATACCATTATCTTTGTATAATGCAAGTTTTGTCAATTTTTATTTGATGCCAAAAAGTTAATTAGGTGCATAGATTTTCTTTAGTCTATGTTTCTTGCTAAGGGAAGAAATTGGTTTATATTTGTCTTGTGTGATATGTTCCTAGTAAATTTGCAATCCTTGTTGAATGGTGTGTATTTTTTGTACACAACGCATTTAATAAGATATACGAATCATATATTCTGTGCATTATTTAAGACAAAATTAGATCTCTGTTGCTCTTGGGTAAACAAAGCTAATCCACTGGCATACTGATTAATGAACCAAATCATAATTGTGCTCATCATCATTAGTAACACAATTCTATGGAGGGAATATCTAGAAACATGCCAGGCTTCCATAATGATGTGTGTTCATATTTAATATTATGTAATCAAGTATGCAGCTATATCTTTTATAGCATTTTGTATTTCTAGGGATGGAAATTAAAGGGAGTCTGTCTGAACATTTCAGACTGCTAAACCATTAAACCCAATGGATAGTTGACATACAGTATAAACACATGCCAACTAGCTAAGTGGCCGATCATAGCATTAAGATGGCTACAAAAAAAGAACTTTACTTCTGTCTAGAGATGAGCGAATCATTAAACAAATTATTCGCTGAACATTCGGCGAACTTTTCCTAAAATTCGTATATTCGACGAATAGATTTGTTGGATTTGCGTACAAAATATACGTTATTATGTGCTATTAGCGAACATTCGCGCACTAATAACAAATGTTCATTTAAAAAATGTACGCAACTTCTTAGAAGACGTACGCAAATAGCGTACGAATACTCAGCGTACTATTGTCTACGCAATTACGTAATACACAGGCACGCACAACGAGAGGCTGCGGCGTGCACTCCTCAGAGTCAGAGCGAATATTCGAAAATGGCATCCAGGCGATCCTCATCATTTAGCTCTGAAGAGCTGAAATTCCAGATCCGGCTGATGAACAGAGAGGATTACGATGGCACACACCGCCATCCAAACCAGCATAAGAAGGAGGTGATCCAGCAGGTGATCCAAGGCCTGCGCCATGGTTTCCACACCATGCGGACCCCGGGCCAGATCCAGCGGAAATGGTCCGATCTGAAATTCAAATGCCCAGAGCGGCTTAATGAGATCCACGCAGAGATACGGCAGGGTGAGTAACAAAATATTTGATAAGTAAAAACATGTAAAAAAATTTGTGTACTGTATTGTATATATACCAGCAGTCACTGCGAATAATGAAAAAAGTATAGAAGGACAACGTGGTCGTGCGTAGTGCGCTGCAGTAATTTTGTTTCATGCTAACTATCGACCCAAACAACTTAAGTGAGGGTATTCTAGTCATTATTGTTAATGGTGCTGGCCGTTCTCCCGTTTGTGTCAGGCAAATGCACTAGTTCGAAAGAAAGTACCCTCATATGCCCCTTCATAGTTATCACTTCCTCCTCCTACACACAGACTCAAAGACGTGCCCATGCTGCAGCTACTGTCAGTGGGCGATATCCAAAGTATTCCTACCGCACCGTGTTAACGATATAAAGAAAGTTATTGCGACGATAACATTATCTATTGCCATAAATACCTTTTTAGAATACAAAAATATGATATGGCCCCCCTCTCACACCCATAATATCTTAATAGTAGTATGTGTTAGTATTAAAGAGAGTCATCATCTAACAATTGTTTACCGTATTTTTCGCCCTATAAGACGCACTTTTTTTCCCCCAAAAGAAGGGGGGAAAATACGGTGCGTCTTATAGGGCGAATAAGGAAGCGCTCACTTGTACATAGGGACCCCCATCAGACCTCAGATCAGCCCACCCAGCCACTTATAATAATCTTACTTACCTGTCCTGCCGCTGCCGCTGCCCTCTGGTCCGCGCTTCGCTCTCTTCCCTCCCGGCGCGCACTATGACCTGACGCTGCAGCGTCAGCGTCAGGTCATAGTGCGCGCCGGCAGGGAACAGAGCGGAGCGTGGATCGGAGGGCAGCGGCAGGACAGGTAAGTAAGATTATTATAAGTGGCTGGGTGGGCTGATCTGAGGTCTGATGGGGCACAAGACGCTGCTCTGAGGTCTGATGGGGGCACAAGAAGCTGCTCTCAGGTCTGATGGGGGCACAAGAAGCTGCTCTCAGGTCTGATGGGGGCACAAGATGCTGCTCTGAGGTCTGATGGGGGCACAAGATGCTGCTCTGAGGTCTGATGGGGGCACAATATGCTGATCTGAGGTCTGATGGGGGCACAATATGCTGATCTGAGGTCTGATGGGGGCACAATATGCTGATCTGAGGTCTGATGGGGGCACAATTCTGCTGATCTGAGGTCTGATGGGGGCACATTCTGCTGATCTGAGGTCTGATGGGGGCACATTCTGCTATCTGAGGTCTGATGGGGGCACATTCTGCTGATCTGAGGTCTGATGGGGGGCACAATATGCTGATCTGAGGTCTGATGGGGGCACAATATGCTGATCTGAGGTCTGATGGGGGCACATTCTGCTGATCTGAGGTCTGATGGGGGCACATACTGTTGATCTGAGGTCTGATGGGGGCACATTCTGCTGATCTGAGATCTGATGGGGGCACATTCTGCTGATCTGAGGTCTGATGGGGGCACAGTGGGGCTGATCTGAGGTCTGGTGGGCACACAGTGAGATGGTATGGGGGCACAGGGGGCTGATATGGGGCCATAGTGGGCTGATCTGAGGTCTGTTGGGGGTCTGACATGGAGGGCTGATGGAGTTCTGACATGGAGGGCTAATAATGGGGTTTGATGTGATGTCCTGAAATTTATGGGCAGTCGGATAAGAGGATCTGCTGAAAAATATTTTTTTCTTATTTTCCTACTCTAAAACCTAGGTGCGTCTTATGGGCCGGTGCGTCTTATAGGGCGAAAAATACGGTACATTTTTATGTTGCAGAGGACCGTCAACGACGGCATCACCACCGTCCAGGCAGGACGGCCCCTGAAGTACCTGCACCCTCTAGTAAGTGGAAAACATATTTAATTTATTTTTCATCCAAGCTATGTGGGAGTGCAGCTGCAGTAAGAGCACTAGTGGTTAGGAACGGAATCCTCCAGCCCCAAACTATTCCCATGTAGCTACAACTGTTCATTAGAGTTGAATGTAAGGCTACTTCTACACTAGCGGCAGCCCGGATCCAGCGGGTGAAGGGTCCCTCCGCATCTGTGCTGCCGCAGGTGCACGTGTGGGGCCGGAACCACGCTCCGGCCCAAATTCACTGTAATGGGGGTGGGTCGCGAATCCGGCCGCAGCACGTTAACCCCTGCTGAGAGGCAGCCGGAGCGAAAATACAACATGTAACTGTTGTGTTTTCGCTCTGGCTGCCTCTCAGCAGGGGTGAACGTGCTGCGCCGGATTCGCGGACAGCCCCCATTACAGTGAATTTGGGCCGGAGCGTGGTTCCAGCCCTACACGTGTACCCCGTATGGGTGTCCAGTAAGTAATACAAAAGGCTCAGTCAGTACAGAATACATGTCACAGAATAAGTCGCTCCAGTACATTAAAGTTTAGATTTTTTTTGTGGGACAACCACTGTAACTCAATCATACAAACTAAGTACATAACTGTTTCCACCCCTACAGACATCCCCACTGACTTCGAAGTGGAGGCTGGATTACGGCGCCTTGGCTCCAGGATCCACGCTGCCTCCCGCCTCATTCGTGGCCTGCAGCTGGAGCTGCAAGAGCTGCAGGACAAGATGGCCCGACGTCGGCAAAGGCCGGCGTAATCTTATTTTTTTGTTCCTTTCTTTTGTTTATTATATTATTTATTTGTTAAAAAGAAGTTTTTATTTATTACTAAAATATTCTTGAAAAACCTGTGTTTTGAGTGTTTTGTTAAACCTTTAACACCTTCCTGATCCTGACATAGTGTGAAGAGTTTTTTTCCCACGGCCATTTTCCCATATTAATGAACACAGCGGTGTCTGCCGGCCGAAGTATTACTACATTACACACACTCCTGTTCACTGATTACAATTGACAGACAGAAAAATAAAAAAGGCTTGGCTTGTTTGGGCAACAAGCCTGTACATTCTACCTTAACATAGGCAGTGAAAATTATATATGAGCTTTTTATGGCTGCCCCGGCCACTAGTAGTAGGGGACGGGGTATATCAGCATAGAGTGATAGGTAAAATAAATACAACAGACTGCAGTGGTGTATAACAATGTCCGCTAATATAACCTGTATGGGAGGCAGTGTAAATTTTTTTTTTTTTTAAATATATATAACATATATTATATATAACATATATATATATATATATATATATATATATATATATATATATATACATATATATATATACATATATATATATATATATATATTTATTTATTTATTTATTTTTGGAGGGGGGGACTAAAGGCTGAGGCTCCAAAACAAACTTAACAATACTAAATAGAACTATTAGTAACGTTAACTAACAACAGCTAGTCTCCTACTAAGCGTAGAAAACGGAGGCGGAGGTAGACAACAGTGTTTGGTTTTGAAATAGGGTTTTGGAGACTTCGGGTTCGCACAGCCCATGACATGACACAAGACATTTGGCTGTAAAATTATGGCCCGGCTGACAGCAACAGTGGAAAGACACTCAGACTATTCTGCCCTGCAAGGCCTGATCTAATCACCACCAGCACCAGCAAGAGGAGTATGAAATTCGGATGTAATCCAGCCTTTATTCATTTTTAGAAAGGTATTTTTGCGAACACTGCCCGGTGACAGATTTGTCCTTTTGGGTGTCACCACCCCCCCAGCGGCACTAAAAACCCTCTCTGACATGACACTTGAGGCTGGGCAGGAAAGAAGTCCTAGTGCATAGTGGGACAGTTCCGGCCACTGTTGTAATCTGCCCGCCCAGAAGTCCAGGGGGTCTGAGAAGAGGCTTTGTGAGCCAGACTGCAGGTACACCTGAACCTGCTCATTGAGGCGGGTGATCTGGGCCTGCTCACTTGGCTGCAGCTGTTGGGAGCCTGCAGAGAAAAAATCCTGCATCATACTAATTAGGCTTAACTGGCTGCTGCTGGTTGTGGCAGAAGGTGGATTACTCGGCCGGACCTCCTTCTCAGACATGCTGGCAGCAGGCTGGGGCTGGCTAAAAGCTGTGGCCAGGTTACTACATAGCTTCTCCCGCAATGATACTAATTTTTCTTCCCTTTCCTGAGGAGGAAAACAATCCCCCATGTTGGATTGATACCGCGGGTCCAGAAGCATCGCCAGCCAGTATTCGTCAGTCTTCCTTATGCTTAGGATACGCCTGTCAGTGCGTAAGCATATGAGCATACAGCTCGCCATCCTGTCCAGCGTGCCTGAGAGGCCACTTCTTTCCATCTCAGCCTCTCTGAGAAACTGCTGTGTCCTTGAAAGTCTCATTATACTCATCCTCCAGCTGTGTCTCCTCCTCCTCCAGGTCATCATCACCCTCATTAAAATCCTCCTCCTCTCCCCCCCCTCTAACTGAAGCTCCTCATCCTCCTCCTGCTCCACAAGGGAACTTTGGCATTGGGGCTTCCCTACAGTGACAGCATGGCGGGTAGACAAATGGCCAGGATTTCCTTCCCCCGTTGCCCCTGCTGCATGAGCGTGAGTGTCTTTTCCAGCACAAATATTATTGAAATTATGTCATTCACACCGCAGCAGTCCCGGCTGACCAATTTGGTGGCTTATTCTAAGGGCCTTAGAACAATGCAGGCATCTCGAACCAGCCTCCACTGCCGGAAATCAAAGCCGCACCTGCTCCCTATGCTGGAAGATTCTGGCTGCTGCTGGACAAAATCGTCCACTGCTCTACGCTGCTCTAGGAGTCGCTGCAACATATGAAGAGTGGAATTCCACCGGGTCGCCACGTCACCTATTAAGTGGTGTGGCGGAAGACCGTTTTGACGCTGCAGTTCCACCAGAGCGTGGCGAAATACATATGAATGGATGAAATGAGTGCAAAGCTTCCGCGACTTTGCCAGCACTGTGCGCAGGCCAGTGAATGTTTTTAGAAATCTTTGCACCACTAGATTTAGGACATGTGCCATACAGGGAGCATGCGAGAATTGACCCAGGTTCAGCGCTGCCACTATATTTGTCCCATTGTCACTCACTACCTTGCCCACTCCCAGCTGCCGTGGAGTCAGCCAGCACGCTTTTTGCTGCTTCATGCAAGCGCTGGCCTGTGTGGCTGCTTCTGCCAAGACAAACTAAGTCTAACACTGTATGGCAGCGTTTCACTTGGCACATGTGATATGAAGGAGCGGGGGTAACACGCTGCCCTGACGCTCCAGCAGGCGGACTGCCCGTGGAAGTGGATAGTTGTTGGGGTGCTCTGCTGCAATCCTGGCTGGAAAGCACATGGAGGTGCCAACAGCAATTGACCGGGTTGCTGGTTGGTTCCTGCCTTGCTGCCACTAAATACATTCAGCCAGTGGGCAGTAAAGGACATGTATTGCCCCTGGCCGTAAGCACTGCTCCAGGTGTCCACCGTGACATGCACCGTGCTGCAGAGAGACAGCTGCAGGGAGCATCCAATATTGTCAGCCATGTGGGAGTAAAGGGCGGGGATAGCTGTTGGAGAAGTAATGCCGGCTAGGGACCTGCCAGTGTGGCTGAGCGCAAGCCATTAGCTCCCTAAAAGCTGGGCAATCAACCAGCTGGTACGGCAGAGACTGCACAGCCAGAAACTTTGTCAGGTGACCATTCAGTTTGTGCACTGTCGGATTACTTGTGGCGTAAAACTGCTTCCTGGCCACGCACTCGGCAATGGACGGCTGCCGAATGAGAGGAGGTGGAGAAATGCATGCACTGGCTGACGAGGAGGTGGATGTACTAGTTACACACTGGGATGCGGGCTGAGCTATGGCCCTGGATACGGCCTGCCTGACAGAAGGGACCCCGGGAGAAGGTAACCAGCTCTTTAGTATTAATGGGCTGCTCTAAATTGCTGGTATGACGCCGCTTCAAATGGTTCCACAGAGCAGTGGTCCCAACATTTGTGGCTTTCCCACGGCTCAATTTCTGTTTACACAAATTACACGTGGCCATACTGCCCTCCACAGCTGGCCAAGCTTGTAGTTGTAGCCCTTGTACGCTTATACCCTGGTGCCGGCCCCACTATATTTGGGGTCTCGCTAGTTCCCAGGGAAGCACTAGCCCTGGGCCTAACTCGCCTCTGCCCTCTGTTGCTGCCACTACTAGTACCACCCTCCTCCTCTAAGCTCAAATCCTCCTCACCAGCCCGATCCGCTTCCCAGGTCCTCCGGTCTAACACATCAGATTCATCATCAGACTCCTCCACAACACATTTCTGGGAATGCAAATTAGGCTGTTCCCCACCAACTGACAATTCTGGGCAGTCCAAACTCTGACTGCCCTCTAAGAAAACCTCAGGAAGGCTGTCCTCTATAACCGCCGGATTATAAGGTGGGCTTTGGTGGCTTTTTTTTTTAGAAATTGCAGAAGGGACACCACTAGGAGGGAGCACTGAAGCCAGAGAGGTGGCAGAAAATGAAGCGGTTTGCTTGAGTGGAATGGTGGAGCAGGACGAGTCTGACCCCTGGCTACATATGGATACTGTATCAGCAGATGACAGCAGATCATCCGGCTGAGACTGAGATGAGCGTGCCATCCACTCCACTTTCTCCTACACTACAATTTTGCGCCTCGGTGGGTTAGCCTGGTGGAACAACGGCCAAGTATTGCAAATACTACTAGTAGATGCTCCAGCTACAGGTCTTTTGGCACTGCTACCCTGTGCCATCTTCTCCTTTTTTTAAAGCTCGAAGTCTGGCTGGAACTGGACCCCTTTTGCTTATCCATTCCAGACATTTTTCAATTCACTCTGTGGCCCTGCAGCTGGTCTTTGCCCCTGTATCTCACTGTCTCTCCCTGTCTCTTCCTAACTCTCCCTGTCTCTCTCTCCCTGCTTGATTAAATACTAGCCCTGAACTGGCCCTGCAGTTGCCCTGCAGTATCCCTGATATGTGTAATATGGATTCCCAGATTAATTACACCCCAATTTTCACAAAACAGGTCTCAGAGTCTCAGAACTTCACACACAGTGCTTCTGCTGGTCTCAGCAGTCGCAGCAGAAGTGATGCGTCACTGGCTTACCGAGCCTGAGCCAATCAGAGCAAGTCCTGCCCACTAGGTCAGGTGACCGCTTTCTTCCCGGGCTTTTGCGCACGATAAACGAACTAACAGTAAAAGTTTGCTAATGAAGTGAAATTGTACGCAACAGCGTATACAGTAACTTATACGTAGCAATAGCGTATAATTTATAGGACAAACTACGTAGCGAATGTGTACTAAGCCGAAGCGAATCACCTAATATTCGGATTCGCTTCGCAGCTAAAAAATTCCAAGATTCGATACGAATCAACGAATCGACAAATCGATTCGCTCATCTCTACTTCTGTCCTGCACCATATGTGAATAGGCTGGCAAAGTGTCTATTGGGCATTGCCTTTCAAGAAAGCATCCTGGATTTTATCAGAAATCCCTTCCCAACCCTTTCAACTTGACGGACAGGTCTACCATTTCCTTATGTCAATGTTAGGGCCATTGAAATTCTAAGTCTTCACCATTCTCTGCTCTCAGCCGCATCCATGTGTCCATATACATAATTGGGTATGGCACATGTAGAAGTTTATCATACAGTACATATCAGTCATCTACTAGAAATTTGCATTGCTTGAAATATCCATTATAATTTGAACATTCAGGAACTGTTAAATTACTCCAGAATAGACAGTGACAGTGAAAGCGAGAGCAGTAGAACAGTGCTCCAATGATTTGTATAACACTGTGGCACATAAGTTAACAGGACAGAGGTAGCTTGAGATTTCATCAGATATCAATAATGTACACTCATTGAAAAAATAACTCACCAGGAAGGGGTTGTTGGAATCAAATAAAACTTTAGATACGTGAGTGTAATGATAATATACAGCATACCTACCAAGTGTCCCTCTTTTGGAGGGACAGTCCCTCTTTTTGACCCAAGTCCCCCTGTCCCTCTTTCATCCTTAAATGTCCCTCTTTTTGACCTGGAGAGTTAATGCATAAATGTGCATTAAAAATTTACTAAATTGCTCCTTACTAAAGTGTCTGTACAGTTTCTACCTGTATATTAGACCAGAACGTCATTATTTGATGCAATCTGGACCTTAACATTTCTATAATCTGATCATTTATATGCTAATATTTATATGGACATTGAAACGCAAGAAGAAAATTGCCGCAGGGGCTCTAGTAATTATGCTTTGGGCAGAGCTAGAGGCGTGGCCTAGTATGAAAATAATTGCCGTGATGCATGCGGCACACATTGTCCCTCTTTGCAATTTTCAAAAGTTGGGAGGTATGTATACAGTATGTAAGTGATCACAATATTATAGCGAAAGGAAAAGTCTATTGGGTAAAACTGTACAATTGAAAGAAGGCTCTAGCCTGGATACAAGATGAGATACGGTTGGGCGTGCAGGCATACATGTTCTATATGATATCTTGCAGCACATTTTTCCACAGATGTTGCAGCTGGGCCTGTAGATCTTGCTCACTTGTGCTCGCACTATGACCTGATGCTGCACGCAGTCAGGTGACAGTGCAGCGCCGGCCTTAGAAGCCAGAGGAGCGCCGGACCCGGAGCGGAGCCACGGTGCAGGACAGGTAAGAGAGGTTTTTATTTTATTGTTATGGGGCTGGGTGGGCTGATCTGTGGTCTGATGGGGGCACAGTGGGCTGATCTGAGGTCTGATGGGGGCACAATGAGGTGATCTGAGGTCTGATGGGGGCACACTGGGCTGTTCTTAGGTCTGACGGGGGCACACTGGGCTGTTCTGAGGTCTGATGGGGACACACTGGGCTGATCTGAGGTCTGATGGGGGCACACTGGGCTGATCTGAGGTCTGATGTGATGTCCTGAAATTTATGGGGGGTCTGATATGAGGTCTGATGAAAAAAAAAATTTTCTCATTTTCCTACTGTAAAATCTGGGGTGCGTCTTATAAAGTGAAAAACACGGTATGTAGCTCTGCTCTGTACTGATGAGGGACAATAGTCTATATATAGTTATCTCTTACTTTTCGAGAGTCTCTGGTAGAGATGAGCGAATCATGCAAAATTTTATTCGCCGAACATTCGCCAAACTTTTCCTAAGATTCGTATATTCGACGAATAGATTAGTTAAATTTGCGTACAAAATATACCTAATTATATGGCTTTTAGTGAACATTTGCGCACTTATAACGAACGTTCAGGTAAAAAGGTACGCAACCTCTTTGAACATGTACGCATAAGTGTGCAAATTGCGTATGAAAATGATGGGCTTTGCTGGAGAGGAATGGTGGAGCAGGAATCTGACCCCTGGCTTCATATGGATACTGTATCAGCTGATGACAGCAGATCATCCAGCTGAGACTGAGATGAACATGCCATCCATTCTACTACTATCCACTTTCTCCTCCACTACACTTTTGCGCCTTGGTGGGTTATCCACCAACGGCCAAGTATTGCGAATATTACTAGTAGATGCTACAGGTCCTTTGGCACATCTGCCCTGTGCCACCTTCTTTTTTTTTTTAGAGCTCGTTGTCTGGCTGGAACTGGACCCCTTTTGCTTATCCATTCCAGACATTTTTCAATTCACTCTGTGGCCCTGCAGCTGGTCTTTGTCCCTGTATCTCCCTGTCTCTCCCTATCTCTCCCTGTCTCTCTCTCCCTGCCTGATTAATTGCTAGCCCTGCACTGGCCCTGCAGTATCCCTGCAGTATCCCTGATATGTGTAATATGGATTCCCAGAGCAATTACACCCCAATTTTCACAAAACAGGTATCAGAATCTCAGAACTTCACACACAGTGCTTCTGCTCGTCTCAGCAGTTGCAGCATAAGTGTTGCGTCACTGGCTTACCGAGCCTGAGCCAATCAGAGCAAGCCCTGCCCACTAGGTCAGGTGGCCGCTTTCTTCCCGGGCTTTTGCGCACAATAAACGAACTAACAGTAAAATTTTGCTAATGAATTGAATTCCTACGCAACAGCGTATAGAGTAACTTATACGTAGCAATAGCGTATAATTTATAGGACAACTACGTAGTGAATGCGTACAAAGCCGAAGCGAATCACCTAATATTCGGATTCGCTTCGCAGCTAAAAATTTCCAAGATTCGATGCAACTCAACGAATCGACGAATAGATTCGCTCATCTCTAGTCTCTGGTTTGGCTGGTATGAAGAGGTTTTCTTCCTTTTGGGGAAGAGGTTTTCTTCCTTTTGGGGAAGAGCTACTTTACATACTTTTTCCCATGATACATTTTGTGAAGAAAGGCTTCATACACTGCTGGATCTCTTGAATTGGAATAGAACCCACCAGAAATAGATATTCTCACATATGCAAAGCCCTGTAATATACGGATTAGTGTTCTTCCATTGTTGATATAACTTGAATGAGGTTCTGTTTCGTAATGCTCATAAACTGTCCATATATATATTACAGTAAGTACCTGTAGCTAAACTTGAGCATTTTATTGTAATTCAATGTTTGTAAGCAGCCATTTCTGGGCTTTACTAGTGTTGAACGTAGCAAGCTTCGTATGCTTCGTCCGAAGTTGCTTCATTGAAAACTTCGGAATAATACTGTATGGAGATCGTTCTCCATACAGTATTAGAATGTATGGGCTCCGATGAGCTGAAGTTAGTTATTTGCGAAGTCGCGTGTAACTTTGTTGAATAACTTCAGTAGTTAATTTTTTTAAATCAAAGTTAAAAGTTAAAATTTTAACTTACTTCGGCTTATTGGAGCCCATACATTCTAATAATGTATGGAGACGGATCTCTGTACAGTATTATTTCGAAATTTTGAATGAAGTGACTTCAGATAAAGCATCCAAATCTCCCTTCGTTCAACACTAATCTTTACCACTAACTGACAGTCCTTTAGGGAACAGGGAAGATTGTTCTACAGAAATGCAGGTTGTTTTGTTGTGAAGTCCATATCTAATATATAAAGCTGAGTGTATGTGTGTGTGTGTGTGTGTGTGTATGTCCGTTAAAGGAATCTGCCACCGCTGCAGCTACAATCACAAAATTTGGCACACATGTACATCAGGTGTCCGGGGAGGTTTTAGAACAGTTTTCAACTCTCCAGGACGTACCGTTCCTGAGATATTCCCAAAAAATGCATTAGCCAATAGTAGCCTGGTCACATGACCCTTATCAGCCAATAGAAGCTCACAGGCACACATCAGGTTTCTATGACAACCTAGCCAGCTCACTGCTTTAGGTCTGCATTAAAGAGGCAGAGCACTGCACTGTGGATGACAATGGTAAATGGGTATTCCCGGTTACCATAACTATAACTTATGTTTTAGACTAACTCATCATCAATCATTACCTCATATAATGTAAATTTTACATATTAACTGTTCAGTAGTAATAAAAGATGTTTTCTTCCACTGCTACCCACTCTGTTTACTCCTAAATTACTATGGCATCGACCTGTAATTCCGGCCACCGTCAAAAGAAGGACTTAAAAGCACCACCTCCAGATCCCACTAAGTCACGCCCCTGACACAGTCAGGCCACGCCCCTTCCATGCTGCATTTGACCGGGATTAAAAATATTGGTAAAAATCACCTTCTGTCAGCTGCAGGGGTGGGGGGAGGATGACTTTCTCCCTGCAGCTCATTGCTCAGACTGCACAGTGCTGCTGCTGAGAGTGCTGCTGCTGTGTTCATCCAGGCCCTGCGCATGACAGAGGACAGGGAGTCTGAAAGCCAGACCGTCCAGCCTAAAACAAGACCTCTGGACACCCTAGGGGCAGGCTGATGTTAGGGTGGCTAGATGTCCGGCTTTAGGCTGGACAGTCCAGTTTTCTGGCTACCTGTTCTCCGTCCGACACAGTGCCTGGACAGACACAGGGATGTCCACCCTTTCAGTAGCTCACACTTAGACAGCTTCTCCTCCATGTCTTCACGGAGCCAGGGGGGCGTGGCCTCATGTTTAGTGATGTGTCTTCATGGGAACTGGGGGCGCTGTTTCACGTTTGGGGGAATGGCCGGTGAGGTCTGGCTTTCTGGGGTGAAGACGGTGGCCACTCTAGCTGCTGTGGAGGTCACAGTTAAAGGGGCGGGCTTCTGTAGAGGTCACTGTTAAAGGGGCAGGCTGCTGTAGAGGTCACTGTTGAAGGGGCGGGCTTCTGTAGAGGTCACTGTTAAAGGGGTGGGCAGCTGAAGAGGTCACTGTTAAAGGGGCAGGCTGCTGTAGAGGTCACTGTTGAAGGGGCAGGCTGCTGTAGAGATCACTGTTAAAGGGGCGGGCTGCTGTAGAGGTCACTGTTAAAGGGGCGGGCTGCTGTAGAGGTCACTGTTTAAGGGGCGGGCAGCTGTAGAGGTCACTGTTAAAGGGGCGGGCAGCTGTAGAGGTCACTGGTAAAGGGGCGGGCTGCTGTAGAGGTCACTGTTAAAGGGGCGGGCTGCTGTAGAGGTCACTGTTAAAGGGGCGGGCCGCTGTAGAGGTCTCTGTTAAAGGGGCGGGCCACTGTAGAGGTCACTGTTAAAGGGGCGGGCCGCTGTAGAGGTCACTGTTAAAGGGGCAGGCACTGTAGCGGTCACTCTCGATATCTTTTAACGATATACACACACAAACAGTAAAAGAAACAAATTAAATATACCCTGGTGAAGCCGGGTCCTTCAGCTAGTAATATATAAAGCTGAGTGTATGTGTATGTGTGTGTGTACAGTCATGGCCAAAAGTTTTGAGAATGACACAAATATTATATTTCCACATGATCTGCTGCCCTCTGGTTTTTATGTGTGTTTGTCAGATGTTTTTATCACATACAGAAATATAATTGCAATCATATTATGAGTAACAAAAGCTTATATTGACAGTTAGAATGAATTAATGCAGCAAGTCAATATTTGCAGTGTTGACCCTTCTTCTTCAGGACCTCTGCAATTCTCCCTGGCATGCTCTCAATCAACTTCTGGACCAAATCCTGACTGATAGCAGTCCATTCTTGCACAATCAATGCTTGCGTTTTGTCAGAATTTGTAGGTTTTTGTTTGTCCACCCGTCTCTTGATGATTGACCACAAGTTCTCAATGGGATTAAGATCTGGGGAGTTTCCAGGCCATGGACCCAAAATCTCTGTTTTGTTCCCTGAGCCATTTAGTTATCACCTTTGCTTTATGGCAAGGTGCTCCATCATGCTGGAAAAGGCATTGTTGATCGCCAAACTGCTCTTGGACGGTTGGGAGAAGTTGCTCTCGGAGGACATTCTGGTACCATTCTTTATTCATGGCTGTGTTTTTAGGCAAGACTGTGAGAGAGCCGATTCCCTTGGCTGAGAAGCAACCCCACACATGAATGGTTTCAGGATGCTTTACAGTTGGCATGAGACAAGACTGGTGGTAGCGCTCACCTCGTCTTCTCCGAATAAGCTGTTTTCCAGATGTCCCAAACAATCGAAAAGGGGATTCATCAGAGAAAATGACTTTACCCCAGTCCTCAGCAGTCCACTCCCTGTACCTTTTGCAGAATATCAGTCTGTCCCTGATGTTTTTTCTGGAGAGAAGTGGCTTCTTTGCTGCCCTCCTTGAGACCAGGCCTTGCTCCAAGAGTCTCCGCCTCACAGTGCGTGCAGATGCACTCCCACCTGCCTGCTGCCATTCCTGAGCAAGCTCTGCACTGCTGGTAGCCCGATCCCGCAGCTGAAACACTTTTAAGAGACGGTCCTGGTGCTTGCTGGTCTTTCTTGGGCGCCCTGGAGCCTTTTTGGCAACAATGGAACCTCTCTCCTTGAAGTTCTTGATGATGCAATAGATTGTTGACTGAGGTGCAATCTTTCTAGCTGCGATACTCTTCCCTGTTAGGCCATTTTTGTGCAGTGCAATGATGACTGCACGTGTTTCTTTAGAGATAACCATGGTTAATAGAAGAGAAACAATGATGCCAAGCACCAGCCTCCTTTTAAAGTGTCCAGTGGTGTCATTCTTACTTAATCATGACAGATTGATATCCAGCCCTGTCCTCATCAACACCCACACCTGTGTTAATGGAGCAATCACTGAAACGATGTTAGCTGGTCCTTTTAAGGCAGGGCTGCAATGATGTTGAAATGTGTTTTGGGGGATAAAGTTCATTTTCTAGGCAAATATTGACTTTGCAAGTAATTGCTGTTAAGCTGATCACTGGACAGCTGAACATTCTGGAGTATATGCAAATTGCCATTATAAAAACTGAAGCAGTAGACTTTGTAAAAAATTAATATTTGTATCATTCTCAAAACTTTTGGCCATGACTGTATGTCCGCTAAAGGAATCCGCACTGCTGCAGCTACAATCACAAAATTTGGCACACATGTACATCAGGTGTCTGGGAAGGTTTTAGAGCAGTTTTCAGCTCTCAAGGACGTACTGTTCCTGAGATATTCCCAAAAAATGCATTAGCCAATAGTAGCCTGGTCACATGACCCTTATCAGCCAATAGAAGCTCACAGGCAGTCTCCACACACCAGGTTTCTATGACAACCTAGCCAGTTCACTGCTGTAGGTCTGCATTAAAGAGGCAGAGCACTATGGATGACAATGGTAAAGGGGTATTTCGGTTACCATAAATATAACTTATTTTTTAGACTAATTCATCATCAATCATTACCTCATATAATGTAAATTTCACATATTGACTGTTCAGTAGTAATAAAAGATGTATTCTTCCACTCCTACCCACCTTCCTCCTAAGTTACTATGGCATCGACCTGTAATTCAGGCCACCGTCAAAAGAAGGACTTAAAAGCACCACCCCCAGATCCCACTAAGTCACGCCCCTGACTCAGTCAGGCCACGCCCCTTCCATGCCGCATTTGACCGAGATTAAAAATATAGGTAAAATTCACCTTATTTCAGTTGCAGGGGTGGGGGGAGGGTGACTTTCTCCCTGCAGCTCACTGGCCAGATGTCCGGGTTTAGGCTGGACAGTCCAGTTTTCTGGCTACCTGTTCTCCGTCCGACGCAGTGCCTGGACAGACACAGGGATGTCCATACTTTCAGTAGCTCACACTTAGACAGCTTCACCTCCGTGTCTTCACGGAGCCAAGGGTGTGTGGCCTCATGTTTAGTGGTGTGTCTTCATGGGAACTGAGGGCGTTGTTTCACGTTTGGCGGAATGGCCGGTGAGGTCTGGCTTTCTGGGGTGAAGACGGTGGCCACTCTAGCTGCTGTGGAGGTCACAGTTAAAGGGGCGGGCTGCTGTAGAGGTCACTGTTAAAGGGGCGGGCTGCTGTAGAGGTCACTGTTAAAGGGACGGGCACTGTAGAGGTCACTTTCAATATCTTTTAACCACACACACACACAAACAGTAAATGAAATAAATTAAATATACCTCAGGCGAAGTCAGGTCCTTCAGCTAGTAGAATATAAAATATTGTTAATTAATTTACTTACCGCCAGAATAATTTTATTATGTTTGTCAGTTATGTAAAAAAAAAATGTTTCCACATGTACATTACTTAGTAACTTATTATTTAAGTTCTGATGGTTGATAATATAGCCAGTGCAGAGGCGTAGCTAGGTGAGGTAGCAGCCCTGGATCACATACATAGTGGGGCTCACTTGGGGCTGTTTGGGCTACAAAGACACAAACTAGAGTGGATACTAACTATTAAGAGTTGTTTTCACTCTGAAAGGACCCTCCACATTCATGTATTATTGGGACTGCACCTTGATATGAGTTGGAAGTGCAGAATGCTTCATTTCCCCTCTGATGGTACTGTAGGAAGACTAAACTTTTGCTAACAGTTTCCCCACAGATTACAGTTGATTGCTATAGAACATTTTGAGGACAACCTTTTTAAGTAGTAAGAAGGTTTATATACAAGTTTAAAATCATGCATCTTTTTGTATATTATGTAAATTGTGATGCAGTGACTTTTCATATACTGCAAGGTATTTGTGACATCCTCTTGGTTACTACAGAAAATTACATTTCACTATATAAAAAAAGAATATTTTCGTATTGAAAACATACATAATGTAAATCTTGTTTTCCCCCCATACATTCAGAATGTTCAGGACATTTCTTGGATAAAAGCATTTATTACAGTCAGTAGACTGACTACACATTGATTTTTTTGTAGTACCTTAATTGATGCAATTCTTAGTTCACTGTATCAGATTGCTGCATAAGCCAATCTACAGGGCATCTGAACCCTACTAACTCCTGGGGATTCAGGTTAGACATGATGTCTGCCAATTGTTTTGCTTCTGTCAAGAGGTCCATGCTGGGACATAAGTGTAATTTCATATAGGAGGAGAGGGGCACTTGCATTAGAGCTGCCAATCAAATTTTTTTTTCAAGATTTGGGCAACTTTTCAAAAAAATCACAGTCAGTCATGTTGAAAAAACATAATAAATGATAATTTTTAAGTAATACAGGTCTATTGCTCAATATACTGATAAGAACTCACTAGAAGCATTTACTGGGAACTATTAACTAATAATTATTTCCATATAACTTACTGAATTGCTATCAGTCTAAAAAAACACATCTATTTTTTTTTTTTGTTCACAGAGACAGGAAAAATCACCTATTTTTACAAACTGTCCGGGAATTTCAGGACGTTTTGCAACCTAGATTGCGCTAGAGATGAGCGAGACTAAAATGCTCGGGTGCTCGTTATTCGAGATGAACTTTTCCGGATGCTCGGGTGCTCGTTTCAAGTAACGAACCCCATTGAAGTCAATGGAAGACTCGAGCATTTTTTGCAGGGGACCAAGGCTCTGCCTAGGGAAGGCTGGGTGAAAACCTGGAAACATCAGAAAATGATGAAAACACCACGGAAATGGACAGGAAACAGCATGGGCAGCATGCATGGATGCCTCTGAGGCTGCCTAATCCCACCATTACCCCAAATTCTCCTGCAACAGCCTGGTGGTTACCCTCATGGCAATTGTGCTCACCCAGACAAGAAAGGCGAGGCACATGCCCATCACATGTTAGGGAAGCACCCAACTAGGT
>ONZH01004345.1:0-30342 GCA_900303285.1 Rhinella marina
AGCTCCTGCTAAGTGAAGATTACACTGCAACTTTCCTCAGTGTACTATAAAACTGTCAGCTGGAAGTCACCAGAAGGGGAGCTCAGTGCATGGGAATCTATACAGTTACCATTGACTGCAGTAGAGGCTGTAAAAAAGAAAATCTCTTTTGCATGAGCTCCTGCTCAGTGGCGACTGCACTGCAACTTTCCTCAATGTATTATAAAACTGTCAGCTAGTGAAAGTCACCAGTAGGGGGAGCTCAGTGCATGGAAATCTATACAGTTATCGCTGACTGCAATGGAAGTTGTAAAAAGTCTCTTGCATTGAGCTCCTGCTAAGGGGCAATTACATGAAATTGCAGTCCAGAAACAGAAGAAAGAGTTCAGCATTGAGCCCTCCTCCCCGGGCCCCATGGCAGTTGTGTAGCCACCTCCATGGAAGGTATGCACTGGGTATGAGGTCACACTCAGAACAGTCTTACATCCTCCCGATCCGGTGATCTCAGCTTCTACATGGTGTTATCCCTTGGTCTGCAGCGCTGGATATTTTCATTTGTAGCTTCTTTGTAACTTTTATGTATCTATTTTGGATCGGTTGTGGAGGATGATCACCTCTCTCTACTTGTCGCGATGTCACCCAGGAGGACATCTTACATGTGCTCCTGGTGGTGGTGATGAAACAGGCGTTTGGGGTGAATCATACAGTAATCATATAGTTATATAATATATACAATTTATATAGATAGGTTTCTATTTAGTTCTTTATAAATAACGCTGCGTCTTCCCCCACTTCACCCGTATCTCAGGGTTTACTGGGTTTATACATGAAGTTAACAATGAGCAGGAGCAGAAGCCACATTGTCCCGCCACTTTATTATTCCTATTAAATATAGAGAGTGACAGCGGGAGGAGTGAGAGAAAACACGGAGAAGGAGGCGCATGAAAGCTGCTTCTATACAAATTTATTTGGAATGATCAACCTGTTGTATAGTGATGGTGGCGGAGAATAAGCCGTTCATGTCTGCTCACAATATACACTGCACCGTGTTATGTAACCAAGACTACTAGATACATATCTATATCTATCTATCTATCTTATCTATCTATCTATCTATCTATCTATCTATCTATATCCTATCTATCTATCTATCTATCTATCTATCTATCTATCTACCCTACCACAGCAATGTTTCATTTCCCTCACTGAACTTTTCCAAGTTATGTGATATACATGTGACTGGATATATAAACTGTAATTAATCAGTGACCGTATTGTATTTTTCACTCCATAAGATGCACCTAGAATATAGAGTTGGAAAATAAGATCAGACCCCCATTCCTCCTCAGACCTTAGATCAGACCCCCATTCCTCCTCAGACCTCAGAATCAGACCCCCATTCCTCCTCAGATCAGACGCACATTCCTCCTCAGACCTTAGATCAGACCCCCCATCCTCCTCAGACCTCAGATCAGACCCCCATTCCCTCCTTAGAACCTCAGATCACATCCCCATTCCTCCTCAGACCTTAGATCAGACCCCTTTCCTCTCATGTCAGACGCCCATTCCTCCTCAGACCTCAGATCAGACCCGCATTCCTCCTCAGACATCAGATCAGACCCCAGTTCCTCCTCAGACCTCATATCAGACCCCCATTCCTCCTCAGACATCAGATCAGACCCCCATTCCTCCACAGACCTTAGATCAGACCCCCATTCCTCCTCAGACCTCAGATCAGACCCCCATTCCTCCTCAGACCTTAGATCAACCACCCTCATTCCTCCTCAGATCAGCACGCCCATTCCTCCTCAGATCAGACCCCCATTCCTCCTCAGACCTCAGATCAGACCCCCTTTCCTCCTCAGACCTCAGATCAGACCCCCATTCCTCCTCAGACCTTAGATCAGACCCCATTCCTCCCTCAGACCTCAGATCAGACCCCCATTCCTCCTCAGACCTTAGATCAAACCCTCATTCCTCCTCAGATCAGACGCCCATTCCTCCTCAGATCAGACCCCCATTCCTCCTCAGACCTCAATCAGACCCCCTTTCCTCCTCAGACATCAGATCAGACCCCCAGACTCCATCAGACAAAAAATAAAAATAAATGAACTTACCTCTCCTGCTCCAGACTTCCCTGACACTCACCGCTCCCTGGTCTTCTGCCGGCCCATGCTGCACTGTGACCTAACATTGCACCGCGTCAGGTAGTAGTGCATGCCTATATGCACTGTATCTTCTCGCTGTATGCAGTCAGGACACATGCAGTGCGGCGCCAGAAGAAGACCAGGGAGCGGTGAGTACAGCCAGCACACACTACACTCATCACTCCCTGCGCCTCCTGCATACTGATGACTGCTTCCATAATGGCATTAGCATTTGCACCATAAGACGCACTGCCATTTCCCCACTGCTTTTGGGGGCAAAAATGCATCTTATAGTTTGACAAATAAGGTAATTATTATTAAAGTGACAAATTCATATCCATACCGTGCACAAAGCACCTAATAAATGTTTAACTATTGATATATCATTAATTGCAATAAAATCAGATGTACAGATTTACGTAATTATGTTTTCACAGCCTGTCCTGTCAGTCTAAGAGGTGGGGGTGCGGTGTGAAGAGGAGCGAGCGGAGCCTCTGGGAGCAGCGAGGTGCAAAGGGACTGCCCTCATTGCTCCTAGAGACTCATTTGCATATTTACAAATATGCAATTTTCTCAGGAATGCAGGAACGGAGGCTGATGGGACCAAGATCGTGATCTTCAGCTGTCAAGGGCTCATGTCTCAGGTGAGACGGTTTTAGGTCCTTGTTTCTGATGACATAAGCTTTTCAATCAGTAAAACAAGATGAGAAGAAGGAAGCGAGTATCGGCGGTGATGTACCTCTGCTAATCACCCAGATGTACAGTATTCTGCATTTTGCTTCATATGTTACAGCCATTATGGCGCCCCCTAGGTCAACATTCTTGTGCATCCTTTGCCTTGCTAGAAGTGGTAGGTTCTCTTTAATAATGACATCCAGTTTTGATCGCCTTATGTTTAATATAGTGTAATCACCGCTGTAAAGCCGCCATATACTGTGATACCGCAGGAATTAGGGACGGAAAAATGTTCTCTCTTCTGCCAACAATAGCTATGAAATTTTGACAAGACCCAAATCTTGAAGTGTGCACTTGTAAAGCCGCCTAATCTTGTTTTTGCACATTACAGGACCAATCAATGAGCGCGTGGCGAGGGCTGACCACTAGACACACGAGAATGTCAGTCAGACCTCGGCAGCGGTTGGCAGGGAGCCAGAAAGTGGATCAAAAAATAAAATATGGAGAACGCATTCTTTTTTTCAAAGCTTGTAGAAAATGTTAAAAAGCAGCTGGGAAAACAACAGCGTATCCGACTCCTGCGGGCTTACGAGAAGGGTAGGCGAGCCAGGGAGATAACTACTAGGTTATCTGTAGCTTTGCATGATATGGAGGGTGGTGACAAGGGGAAGACATACTGTGCCCCGGCCAGATTTCTTCTCTTCTAGATTAGGACCCAGTCCCTTACGTTTAATAAAAGCCATATGTTTTTGCGCGTCTCATTATTTGTGAGCAGCAGCTAATATCCAGAGTGTCCGCCCGTGGGCAGCACTGACAACAGTTAGATGGACTGGGGGTGACTCCATAAAGACCTGGTTAGAAATGAGCGAACCCGTGGAAGTACGGTTTCGCCGGGTTCGACCGAACTTCAGGTCAAAGTTGACCCCGAAACCCATTGAAGTCAATGGTGACTCAAACTTCACTTTATTATTTTCCATCATAACATATCGGAAAATAATAGCATTCTTAAGACAGGATGCAAAAGAATATGGCCATTTAGGGGTAAAAGAAAAACAACTACAACAACTCACCTCATCCACTTGATTGTGCTGCGGCAGTCTCTTCTATCTTCATTCAGCAGGACCTGTCAAAGGACCTGCGATGTGTGCGATGATGTCACTGCACTCTCACATCTCATGGCGCACATCGCTGTTCCTTTGACAGGTCCTGCTGAATGAAGATAGAAGAGACTGCCGCAGCAGCAGCAATCAAGTGGGTGAGGTGAGTTGTTGTTTTGCTTTTTTAACCCATAAATGGCCATATTGTTTTGCATCCTGTCTTAAGAATGCTATTATTTTTCGATACAATCATGTTATAACGGAAAAAAATAATAAAATCACCCGAACACCGAACCCGAAACCGGACTTCAGTGAAAAAGTCCAGGTTCGTGTTCGGGTATCCAAACTCGCAAAGTTCGGTATGAACCCAACCAAACTTTGCAGTTCGGGTTCACCCATCCCTAGTCCTGGTAGGTTGTCACAGGTATCTGGAGCCATGCCCACAGCTGCTGAAGGGGACATGTGGGGGGATAAATAGATCCAACACAATCATCAAGGTGGTCCCACAGATGATCTATTGATTCTAGTCTGGTGAATTAGGGAAAGTACTTGGAAGCCTTGGTCATCCTCTTCCAACCAATGTTAGACCAATGTTAGTGTTGCATTGTCTTGCTGGAAGATCCCATCCACCCCAGGCAATCAGCATGTATGGGTGTATGGGACCTGCAAGGATGGATCCATCAAGTCGGTGGAGAGTGCCTTCCACATGGATGAGTGGGCCCACAGAATGCCACGAAAACCTTCCCGCTGCCACCAACCAGCAATGGCTGCAGGTTCTTTGTCCTCTAATGTTTCTCACTTGACACGCCAAGATCTATCCTTTCAGTAGTGCAGAAAATGTGACTCATGGGAGAAGACAACCCTTTTTAATCAACGGAGGTCCAATTCCGATACTGCAGCGAAAATTGAATCCTTTTCTGCTGATGCAACTTTGATAGAAGAAGTGCAGTGACCACCCGTCTGCTTCAGAGCTCTACACGCAGTAGGGTTTGCTGAACTGGTGGTCCAATGATTCATTTTGGTGGTGAGCTTTAGAAATGGTCTTTAGAAGATTTTATGCTGATGGTCTATCCTTAGTGATACTTCGTGTGGACCTAGCAACAGTTGTGTCCATGCTGCTGCGCCTGGTGCTGAAGCTTCTTAACCTCTGTCGGAGGACCTGCAGTTCCAGACACATGAGCATGGACGCTTGTGTCTGATGTTGTCCCCACATGGCGGTATTATATGGGCACTGTATGGTAGTATTATTTAGGAACTGGTTGACACTGTTATAGGTAGGAGGAGCCTTCACAGACCTTGATATGTCCCTGCCACCTGCAGACGTTATTCTCAAGGACTCCCTAATTACACAGCGGAAGCTCTGGCTTGCATTAGACGTGTCATGACTATCAATACTGCAACGTCACTAAATATTAATTTCTGAATTTTCTATTTGGCGACCTTGGGGTCACGGCAGAACTAATGCAAGGTCGTAAATTTTTTATAACTTGTTTTTATTGAACTCGGCCTTTGATGACACCTATGGAGGTCTTTATGGCTGAGACTGACGGTGAAGGTGGAGATGCTTCATTTAGAGAGACTGTAAATGTAAAACCTAACCTATGTGCACATGCGCGCAGTTCAGTGCAATCTATTTCCATTGCAGGGATGCATTTCAGACTGCGTAGAAGCTAACTGCAGTGAAATTATGTATCAGAGCAGGTTATACCTGAAAGGAAAGAAATTCTGGACTCTATTCTGAATCATCTGGTCTCTCTTCTGAAGGACCTGTCGGTCCCTGCATTATACAGACAACCCATTGATATGAATGGACACTGTGTAATACTTTGTTTTCTCCTGTGGTGGTGCTGCAGGGATATTGCACCCTTACCGCCAGGTTTCCTCACAGATTTCACGACTTTTCCGTCTTGATGTTGCAACTTCAATGTTGAGGAATGTATTGTGCTGTACTATTTTATTGTACTATATTATATTATTTAAAGGGGTTGTCCGAGTTCAGAGCTGAACCCGGACCTATCCACTTCTTCCCCCACTCAGCCCTGATGACATGAGCATCAAAGCATTTTATGCTCTGATGCTCTCCTTTGTGATGAATTGCGCAGGGCAAGGGCTTTTTCTGGGGATCCGGGACATCCCAGGCTCTCCATAGGTAAGCTAGGCAGAGGCTTCATTCTAGCAGTGAGCCAGTGATGTCACCAGCACTAATGGGTGAGCTTTAGTACTGCCCTGGCTTGTAAAGTGGCTAGAGCAGCACTAAAGCTTGCCCATTAGTGCCAGCGACGTCATCTGGAACGCTGCTAGGCCTAGGCTTCTACCTAGCAGTGTAAAAAATCCACACAAACAGCCCTTGCCCTGCGCGATAGAGCCGCAGGGCAAAGGAGACCATCGGAGCATGAAATGTTCCAATGCTCATATCACAGAGCCTGCCTGGGTGAAAAACGGGGATAATTCAGGTTCAGCTGCTGAACCCGGACGACTCCTTTAATACTATATTACATTATGCTACACTATATTATACCTTCCTTTGTACTATATTTTATATTATGCTGGGCTACATTATATAATACCAATGAATATGTCACGTATCAGGGAATAGTGCGCCCTGAACTCAAACCCACACACTGTCCCTACCTACTTGCAAAGTCTGTCCTAAACTGACGGTTGCAACTGGACGGCTTACAGGGAGGGGACCAACAGACAAACACAGACAGAAAACACGGACACGAGAATATCACCAAGCTGAGGTCAAGAGCCAGGAGCTCACGTCATACCAAGGGATAACACTGGAGCAAAGTCAAATATGAGCCGAGATCAGAGGTCGAGAGGTCAGGAAGTACAAGGGGAGATACAAAGACGAGGTCAAGGCAAGGTCAAAACAGAAGTCACTGTCGTACACAAATGCTGGTGAAGGTAAGAAGACCAATCACAGGCAACCTGTGGCCAGCAGGTTGCCTGTTTAAATAGGCCAACAGGTTGGTCACGTGGCGTGGCCAGCGTCTCATGACCCTAGTTAGGAGGACGCCGGCTGCGCTGAAAAATGTGCGCCACCGGGAAGCACGCGCCATCGGGTCTTCGAAGCCCCCTGGTCACCATGGAGACGAGGACGCAGGTCGTGTCCTCGCTTTCAGTATACCAGCTGGGAGACCGGCGGCGCGAGGGAGTGCGCCGCCGGCTTCCCCTGTTACAGAATACTACATTATATTCTATTATATTATGTAACATTATGTTTTATTATATTATGCTATGCTGTATTATATAGTTTTATACTACACTGTAATATGCCTAGATATATCTTTTTTGATTTTTTTTAACAACTGCATAATTTACGGTTTTTCCCTTTAAATATATTATTTTTACACTTCCATCTCCAACATTAAATAAGAAATTGTCATAATATTTCTCACTTCTCCTCAAACCACCATAAGTAAATGCCCCCCCTCCTCCCCGCCTGCTAACATAAAGCCCCATTGTTCCTCCCATTTTCACATATTTAAGCTATAGATTAAGATAATTGCTGTGAGTGGTATAACGTTCCTTTCTTGTGGAACGTCCCAGGCTTTTATTCTTATGACAAAACCAGTAGTTTCCATACAAAACGGAAAAAAATAATCCATATAGAAAGGAAAGAACAATTAATTTGACGACGTGAAACGCGCAAGCCCTATATAACGTGTCAGCCTAATTATACAGACACAGTGACAGAACTGAGAATCCAATTAGTGATAGGCTACCGAGAATAGCTTCACCTTCACAAAGTCTCGTTCCCCATCTCTTAGCGCACGCTATACCCGCAGGGTGATATCGATTATACACAATGTATTCTAATTACCCAGACAATAACGCGCACGTGCTGGAAGAGTCACAGTAATACATTTTTATAAACTACAACTGTAATTGTTAGATATGGAATTTAAGAAGAAGGTGGAGCTCCCCATAACAGTGATAGTAGTGACAACTATAACTATACTGATCTCTAAGGTACTGACACCCACAGTGCCCATAAACAGACATGGTGTTTGGGTAACAAGACCAGCTACAGAGCCCCCGTAACTGTAAAAGCCTAAGTGCCCCCATAAGAGACAGTCAGATGGGCGCCCCATACGAGGTTACCCCCAGGCCCATGTTCCTTTATAACATTGAGTGCCAATTACGTGCCCGCGATAAAACAGCCAGTGAATCCATAAAGTCCTGGAGTCACCCCATTATAGTTTAAAACCCAGGGACGCCCATACAATTACTTCTAAGCTTCCTTTGGCTCAGCTCAGTAAACTTTTATTCAAATAAGAAATGCCTGTAACATATACCCGTTCATTATAAGAACCTAAAATTCCTGTATCTCTTTCAGCTCCTGAGTCTTCATCCTGCATTATACTCCCAGCTGCACCTCCTAGTATTCCTGCTGGTTCGGCAGCATCTGTGTACTATACATTACATTACTTATTCTGTCTGATCTGAGTTACATCCTGTATTCTATCTCCCAGCTTGCACTCACTATTCCTGCTGGTGGCAGTCACGTGTACATACATTACATTACTTATCCTGTACTGATCCTGAGTTACATCCTGTATTATACTCCAGAGCTGCACTCACTATTCCGCTTGGAGTCACTGTGTACATACATTACTTTATCCTGTAACTGATCCTGAGTTACATCCTGTATTCTACTCCACAGGCTGCACTCACTATTCTGCTGGTGCAGTCACTGTGTACATACATTACATTACTTATCCTGTACTGATCCTGAGTTACATCCTGTATTATACTCCAGAGCTGCACTCACTATTCTGCTGGTGGAGTCACTGTGTACATACATTATTTATCCTGTACTGATCCTGAGTTACATCCTGTATTATACTCCAGAGCTGCACCACTATTCTGCTGGTGCAGTCACTGTGTACATAATTACATTACTTATCCTGTACTGATCCTGAGTTACATCCTGTATTATACTCCAGAGCTGCACTCACTATTCTGCTGGTGCAGTCACTGTGTACATACATACATTACTTATCCTGTACTGATCCTGAGTTACATCCTGTATTATACTCCAGAAGCTGCACTCACTATTCTGCTGGTGCAGTCACTGTGTACATACATTACATTACTTATCCTGTACTGATCCTGAGTTACATCCTGTATTATACTCCAGAGCTGCACTCACTATTCTGCTGGTGCAGTCACTGTGTACATACATTACTTATCCTGTACTGAATCCTGAGTTACATCCTGTATTATACTCCAGAGCTGCACTCACTATTCTGCTGGTGCAGTCACTGTGTACATACATTACATTATCCTGTACTGATCCTGAGTTACATCCTGTATTATACTCCAGAGCTGCACTCACTATTCTGCTGGTGGAGTCACTGTGTACATACATTACATTACTTATCCTGTACTGATCCTGAGTTACATCCTGTATTATACTCCAGAGCTGCACTCACTATTCTGCTGGTGCAGTCACTGTGTACATACATTACTTATCCTGTACTGATCCTGAGTTACATCCTGTATTATACTCCAGAGCTGCACTCACTATTCTGCTGGTGCAGTCACTGTGTACATACATTACTTATCCTGTACTGATCCTGAGTTACATCCTGTATTATACTCCAGAGCTGGCACTCACTATTTCTGCTGGTGGCAGTCACTGTGTACATACATTACTTATCCTGTACTGATCCTGAGTTACATCCTGTATTATACTCCAGAGCTGCACTCACTATTCTGCTGGTGCAGTCACTGTGTACATACATTACTTATCCAACTTGTACTGATCCTGAGTTACATCCTGTATTATACTCCAGAGCTGCACTCACTATTCTGCTGGTGCAGTCACTGTGTACATACACTGTGTGCAGAATTATTAGGCAAGTTGTATTTGAGAGGATTCTTTTTATTATTGAACAACCACTATGTTCTCAATCAACCCAAAAGACTCATAAATATCAAAGCGTAATATTTTGTTGTTTGGAGTGTTTTTTTTTTTAGATTTGGCTATCTTAGGAGGATATCTGTTTGTGCAGGTAACTATTACTGTGCAGAATTATTAGGCAACTTAATAAAAAACAAATATATACCCATCTCACTTGTTTATTTTCACCAGGTAAACCAATATAGCAACGCAAAATTTAGAAATAAACATTTCTGACATTCAAAAACCAAAATAGAAATAAATCAGTGACCAATATAGCCACCTTTCTTTACGATGACACTCAAAAGCCTTCCATCCATAGATTCTGTCAGTTGCTTGATCTGTTTACGTTGCGTGCAGCAGCCACCACTGCCTCCCAGACACTGTTCCGAGAGGTGTACTGTTTTCCCTCCCTGTAGATCTCACATTTTATGAGGGACCACAGGTTCTCTATGAGGTTCAGATCAGGTGAACAAGGGGGCCATGATATTATTTTTTCTTCTTGTAGACCTTTACTGGTCAGCCACGCTGTGGAGTATTTGGATGCATGTGATGGAGCATTGCCCTGCATGAAAATCAGGTTTTTCTTGAACGATACCGACTTCTTCCTGTACCACTGCTCGTAGAAGGTGTTTTCCAGAAACTGGCAGTAGGTCTGGGAGTTGAGCTTCACTCCATCCTCAACCCGAAAAGGTCCCACAAGTTCATCTTTGATGCTACCAGCCCATACCAGTACCCCACCTCCACCTTGCTGGCGTCTGAGTCAGAGTGGAGCTCTCTGCCCTTTACTGAGCCTCGGGCCCATCCATCTGGCCCATCAAGAGTCACTCTCATTTCATCAGTCCATAAAACCTTAGAAAAATCAGTCTTAAGATATTTCTTGGCCCAGTCTTGACGTTTTATCTTATGTTTCTTGTTCAGAGGTGGTCGTTTTTCAGCCTTCCTTACCTTGGCCATGTCCCTGAGTATCGCACACCTTGTGCTTTTTGATACTCCAGTAACGTTGCAGCTCTGAAATATGGCAAAACTGGTGGCAAATGGTATCTTGGCAGCTTCACGCTTGATTTTCCTCAATTCATGGGCAGTTATTTTGCGCCTTTTTTTATCAACATGCTTCTTGCAACCCGGTTGGCTATTTGCCATGAAACGCTTGATTGTTCGGTGATCACGCTTCAAAAGTTTGGCAATTTCAAGACTGCTGCATCCCTCTGCAAGACATGTTTTCAGAGTCTGTCTTCTGACCCATTTTGCCAAAGGAAAGAAGTTGTCTAATAATTAAGCACACCTTATATAAGGTGTTGATGTCATTAGACCACACTCCTCCTCATTACAGAGATGCACATCACCTGATTTACTTAATTGGTAGTTGGCTTTCAAGCCTATACAGCATGGAGTAGGACAACATGTATAGAAAGGACGATGTGATCAAAATACTCATTTGCCTAATAATTCTGCACACAGTGTATATTACATTACTTATCATGTACTGATCCAGAGTTAGCTCCTGTATTATACTCCAGAGCTGCACTCACTATTCTGCTGGTGCAGTCACTGTGTACATACATTACTTATCCTGTACTGATCCTGAGTTACATCCTGTATTATACTCCAGAGCTGCACTCACTATTCTGCTGGTGCAGTCACTGTGTACATACATAACTTATCCTGTACTGGAACTTAGTTCTGAATCCTGTCTGATCCTGGAGTTACTGTCCTGTATTATACTCCAGAGCTGCACTCACATATTCGGCTGGTGCAGTCACTGTGTACATACCATTACTTTAGCTTATCCTGTACTGATCCTGACGTTACAGTCCTGTATTTATACTCCAGAGCCGCGACGTCACTATTCTGCTGTGGATGCACTGTGTACATAACGATTACATTACTTTATCGTGTAGCGATCACAAGTTACATCTTATAAGTTCTGTTATAGACTCCAGAGCCTGCTATTTACACATTCTGCAGAGTAAAATCTTCCCACTAGCATGTTTACACAAAATCTTCTCTTGGTATATATATGGGCACTGTATGGCACTTTATTTGCCACTGTTTGGTGGTATAACTATTAATTTACATTCCCTCCTTCCAAAGTGAGTCCTTACATATTTTTGCCTGGGACCTTTTTGCCAGGTCCAGGTTCTGTTCATCCCTCACCCGGTATTCACACACTGATGAATACTGCACCCATGTAATAATGTGCGCCCAGCAGCTCAGTCGCACACAACCTCCATTTCGTTGGCGTATTGCCCGGTTCTCATGATGATGACTAGCCGGCATTTCATCAGCTTCTAAAATGAATATTACATTTTTTTTGCCTCTGTCATTTTTTCCAGAAATCCCAATGTCAGGCATGGCCGGGTATGATGAATGCTAAGTAGTGCGACCAAATAAAGATAGGTGATGCTTTATTAGAGATCAGCCAAGAAAAACGTATCTGAAAAATGTAAAACCATTAAATATCATTATCTCCCGAGAACACGTTCACACAAGTTTAAGGTTTTCTTTTTCATCTATATTTTAAAAGGTTCAATTTTCCTTAAATGGTTTTTCATATCACAGAAATATATTGTTCGGAAAGGTTTGTTACAATACGGGGTATGGGCGGCTGTGCCCCAACTTTTGGGATAAATTTACTACCTACTGTAATTGCTTGCTGCTGGATATGCACTCTATTGATCGAGTATGCATTTTTTTAAAAATATTTTCACTCCTTTTTGAATCTGGGGGGAGCACTATTTCTCCGTAGTGCCCAGTATCTCTCTCCTTGGGGTTAACTAGAGGCTGTATGGAGGGAGAGGGTAATAACATGAAGTTTTTGTATCCACAGCCCCCTCTCATTCACAGGAGGCTTTATAGATGGAGAGAGGACAGTAACAGGCTATGATTGGTAAGGGGTGATAACATAAATACAAGTTTCTGTACTGCCCCTTGTTAAGTAGAAGATTGGTAAGGGATTGATAAAATGAAGTTTTTGTATTCACCGGAGATCATAGAAGACCTTACAGGTGGACAAAGAACAGTAACAGGCTATGATTGGTAAGGGGTGATGACATAAATAAAAGTCCTGTACTGCCTCATGTTAACTAGAAGATTGGTAAGAGAATAATATCATGGAAATCATAGGAAATCATAGGAGACTTTACAGGAGAGAGGACAGTAACGGGCTGATTGGTAAGGGGTGATAACATGAATACAAGTCCCTGTACTGCCCCAGGATAAATAGAAGATGTGATTGGTAAGAGAGTGATAAAATGATGTTTTTGTATCCAAAGCTTTCCCCCCTTCCCCATTTATAGGAAGCTTTACAGAAGGAGAGAGGACAGTAACAGGCTATGATTGGTAAGGGGTGACAACATAAATACAAGTCCTGTAATGCCCCAGATTAACTAGAAGCTGATTGGTAAGAGGGAGATAACATGAAGTTTTTGTATCCACAAAAATACATTTCATTCATAGGAGGCTTTACAGATGGACAGAGGACAGTAACAGATTATGATTGGTAAGGGGTGATAACATAAATAAAAGATCCTGTACTGCCTTATGTTAACTAGAAGATTGGTAAGAGAGTAATATAATGGAAATCATAGGAAATCATAGGAGACTTTACAGGAGAGAGGACAGTTAACGGGCTGATTGGTAAGGGGTGATAACATAAATACAAGTCCTGTAATGCCTCATGTTAACCAGAAGATTGGTAAGAGAGTGTTAAAATGATTCATTCATAGGAGGCTTTACAGGTGGAGAGAGGACAGTAACAGGTTATGATTGGTAAGAAGTGATAACATAAAGACAGGTTCCCAGTACTCCCTTTCTCAGTTTAACAATAAGCTGTGATTGGGAAGAGAGTCATAACATTAAGCTTTTTTGTCCACAACCCTTCCTCCCCCCATTCACAGGAGGCTTTTCAGGGGAGAAGATGACAGTAAAAAGCTATGATGGGTAAGGGGTGATAACAAAAAGAGAAGTTCCAGTACTTCTCCCAGATTAACTAGAGATAGTTATCGGTAAGAGGGGATCCCATGAAGTTTTTGTGTTCAAAACTACCCCCCCCATCATTTGCTGGAGGCTTTACAGGGAGGGAGATGACAGTAAACGGCTCTGATTGGAAAAGGGTGATAACATGAAGAAAACTTTCCCCCAAGTTAACCAGAAGCTGGGATTGGAAAGAGGATGATAAGTTTTTGTGTCCATGGAATCCCCCCTTCCCTTGCCCCTTCCACCCAATTTCAAAGGAGGCCTTATAGGAAGAGAATTGACAGTAACAGGCTATAATGGTAAGGGACGATAACAGGAAGAAAACGTCCAGGATCCCCTCCTAGGTTCACTAAAGAATATATGGGGGAGATGAAAGTATCAAACTATGATAAAGAGAGTGATAGCATGAAGAAAGGTTCCTGCATACGTCTCACCTCCTGGGGTTAAAGGAAGCTGTACGGAGGGGGGAGAGATGATAACAGGCTATAATTGGTATGGGGTGATAACATGAAGAAAAGTTCTTTGATCCCCTCCTAAATTTACTAAAGACTTTAGTAAAAGATGTTATCTTTCTTTCTGACTTCTAACAGGTGCTGAACCCCACATATTACACCTAGAGCTCTGATCCTGGTACCATTTGAAAGCTAAGATTGTAATCACAGCCATACAATCTCAAAATCTCAGTTACTAAGCTCCAGTGTATGGGAGTCTTTGACTGTTTTATGGTTGCCTCTTCAACAGTATTAATCTGTTAGTTGTGTCTCCCATCATTGGAATGAAACATCTTTGCGAGATACGAAAAGCAGCAACACTGGAGGTATGTATTGGTATTAATCTGTCATGTGCAGTACCCCAGACCTGGGGGTAACTGCAATTGTCTTATGTATTGTTATGTTTATGCCCTGTACACCAGCTGAGGAGGTTGGCTGGCAGGAACGGGGATTAACTACCCTTTTCCTCCCCTCTTGGTAGGAGTGGGTTGGTCCTGCTTTCTGCCAGGAGGGAGAGTTTGAGTCCAGACTGTGTGGATTTAAGAAGCACATGCTAGAGCTCCTACTCTAAAGGACCTTATCCACTTCTCCTGAGAGACCCCCACTCTAGAGAACCGTGTTTAGTCAGTAGAGTGATTAGCAACCTTTGCTTTACAGACCCTGCTTCAGGTGAGGGAATACATATCGGACACCCATCACCTAGCTAACTTCCAGGCCAGTCTAACTCCGAGACTGCAAGTGCCAAGAGCCTGCAAGTGCCACTTAATTGCCACAATACCTCACCATCTGGTGACAGAAATTGCAACCCGTACCTACTGCTGCACTAAGTAAAGACAGACTTTTTATACTTTTTCTTCATTAGTCCTCATTAGTCAAACCACCTTTCCACTGCACTGAACACCAGGGAGCAGCGACCTGAGGGAATACACCGCGGCACAACATCTCATCAGGGCTGCTACCACTCCCATCCTCTACACTCATTGTGAGTGACTCTACCCCAGTGTCGGTGAAGGACGGTAGCTTTATTATCATTGCATTATCAGGTTTGCCGTTCTCAGGCCATTCATTAAATAACGCTCTGGTTTGTAGTGATGTCTCATCTGCATGCTGGATCGGCGCGCTCTTGTTCTGACATGGCAGATGGTTGAGATTTACATTATCTCTTGTCATGGCTGTGATTTATTTATTTTTTATGCTTTATAAACAATGATGACTAGATGCAGGTAGATCTTTCATCGACTCCGCGGAACTGTCCTATAAACGCTCCGATTAAAGGGCTATTAAAAATTACTGTACAATCTGTCACATATCGGAGCACTGTGTCGATAAGAGAAAGCGATTAAAGCAGGGCTACTCTGTGATTTCGGATAAAATTGAAGTCAGCATTTTCGCGAAGGAACTTTTTACCTTTAAGGGCTCATGCACAGAAAACGTATTTTCTTTCCATGTCCGCTTTTTTGCAGACCGTATGTGGAACTATTCGTTTCAATAGGTCCGCAAAAAAAAAAATGGATTTTGTAAAACCTCATGCACTTTTTTGGTTCTCCTGCTGTAGGCACTGTGGATTTTCCACCTGCAATTTCACGGTGGAAAATCCACAGTGTGTCTGCCCTGTGGGAACATACCCTTACAGTATGGCTTCATGCCAGCAACACGTTGCCTATGGGTCATGTTAAACCACAGCATTACCACAAATCTTGCCACTAACTTAAAGGCTATGTACACCTTCTGAGGCAATTTTTGTTTATGATTGCATGTTACTCATTTTTGGCTAAAAATAATTTTTTCAACTGACCTTTATTAAAAATATTGAGTCATTCTGTCACAGAGTTAACTGTTTTTCTAACTGTGTGACTGGTGCTTTCACTTTGTGCCGGTCATCTAATAAACCTTATCTCTAAACTTCTAAGAGGTCATAAACACTTATTTAAGCCACAGTAAGATAAGGTCATTTATAACTAATTTAAGGTCAATTTAGAACTAGGTCAGAGAGCAGAGATAAGGAGCCCGTCTGCTCCCCAGATGACGGAAAAGACAGAAAATCCAAAGGGTGCTTCTAGCTCTGTAGAGAAAAAAAAAGATGCCATATTTTTAATAAAGACCAATTAAAAAAATTATTTTTAGCTCAAAATAAGTACAATGCAATAATAAAAAAATGTCCCAAAGGTGTACATAGCCTTTAATCTTCTCCCATGGGACAAAAACTTACAAGTGACTACAACATGGTGGGCACAGCGAGCATTGCAAAACGTTCTGTGTTCTATGTGATAGCAGTTTACAACATTTGTAAATGTTGACAGTAGAATATATAGAAGGGGAAAATACATTCTGACCTTGTGGTGATTTGTTACAGTGTGTCAGTGTACATAACAGCAATCTTGAGATCCAGAACAGTAAGGAGATTTCTGCTGCCCACTTACAAAAACACCACTATACTAAGTGGCAAGTTTGGAACTGAATATTTTCAAAAGGAAAATTGTAACAGAACCTGGATATACGATGACACCCTTAAAGGCTATGGAGACCTTTGACAAGGAATAACTTTTTTTTTTTTTTAACATATATTAATTGTTATTTTGAGTAAAAAAAAATGGAATAAGATTTATTCTACAATCTTCATTCCTGAATTCATTTTCAGACCCCACTGATATGTATTTTGCAACCTGCTCCTATTCTCATGTGGATGTATCCCTCTCAGTAATACATGCTGGATCAGTGTGGTCAGGATGCTGCTGACCTCACCTGCCTCCAGATCTGTCTTGGCTTTGCTTTCCTGCCTATGTACAGCCTGTCTACCACTGTCTACATCCTCTCCACAATCTTCTACTGCTATCTCTAACAATGAGAGCAGGGAGGGGGAATGCAGAGAGAGTCATCAGCAACAGGCATCCTCTAAAGCAGGGATACCCAACCTGCGGCCCTCCAGCTGTTCCAAAACTACAACTCCCAGCATGCCTGGACAGCCTACAGCAGGGCATGATGGGAGTTGTAGTTCTACAACAGCTTAAGGTCCGCAGGTTGAGCATCCCTGCTCTAAAGAAACACTGTTGGGGTGGAATGTACCTGCGGTGCTGGAAACAGCCGGGGAGTAACTGGTGAGCATAACTTCATTTTTATATTTTTTTTACATTTAGTGACATCAGGGAAGTGTTTCTTTTTTGAAGAACTGGGGCAACCCCTTTAAATTTGCACTTAAAATTCAGCACAAAGGTGTCCATAGCCTTTAAAACAACCAACTCAGCTCTGCTACATCGGTATGTATTTTAAACATGGGATATGTTGGTCTTTTGACTGTACACAGAGACAATACAAGATGTTATTTTGTAACCAGATGTATCGGCGCCCTCTCGTGTCGGGTATGTAGCTGAGGTCATGAAAAGGATTCTGGGAATGTTCCATAAAGGTCCGGCGCTGTCTGAATAATCATGATTAGCGCTGATGTGACTTTTTCCATGCCTACCAGGGGGTCACAGCAGCTCATGCTCTACAGGCAGGTTAGCATTAATATGGACAAATCCTTTAAATGACCCTCGCCTCCTCTGCCCCGTCTTCCGAGCTTGTGCTGCAGATTGTCCGTAGATCCCGTTATGTCTTGCAATTTGGTGCGCGATTATGTGATAAAGTCTGACACAATTGCAAAAAAAACCCTCTTAATTCCCTTTGACTCCTGCCAGTTGGCGTTAAATTTACGAGGCATGAAATAATCTCATTCTCAATAACATGTTTTGCATGAAGATTTCAGCAAGGAGACAACATCACGGTTCACGCAAACAGCTTCGGCCTGAAGAACCGGCGGAGTATTTTATGAAGCTTGCCGGGAACGTTCACACAGACACAAATGCACCTGATTAATGGCTCCTGCATTTAATGGATTCCTGTCCATCTGTCCAGCAGCAGCTGTCATTCTTCCTGCTTCAGATTCATTCTGCATAATAAAAGCACAAGTCCGTGAGAAATAACAGAATGTCCAGAAAAATTAATCTGTTACGTTTAAAGGGGAACGACGAATGGATCCATGTTAAAACCTCTTGCTAGAAAAGTCCCTATGACAACACTTCCTGTTCCTGTGCTGTAGATAGGGTTGCCACTTTTCCAACAAAAAAAAAGCGGCCAAGTTGAGCCACACCCCAAAGGTGGTGTTGCTGTGTCACTATCATACTGTGGCTCCCAAAAATATTAATGCCCCCATTAGTGCCCCCAGTAATACCAATGCCCCCATTAGTGCCCCCTAAATAATGCCCCCATTACTGCCCACAGTTAAAATAATGCCCCCATTAGTGCCCCCAGTTAGAATAATGCCCCTATTAGTGCCCCCAGTAAGAATAATGCCCCTATTAGTGCCCCAAGTTAGAATAATGCCCCCATCACTACCCAAAGTTAAAATAATGCCTCCATTAGTGCCCCCAGTTAAAATAATGCCCCCATTAGTGCCCCCAGTTAGCATAATGCCCCCCATTAGTGCCCCAGTTAGAATAATGCCCCCCATTACTACCCCAAGTTAAAATAATGCACCCCAATTAGTGCCCCAAGTTAGAATAATGCCCCCATTAGTGCCCCCAGTTAGAATAATGGCCCCATTAGTGCCCCAGTTAGAATAATGTCCCCCATTAGTGCTCCAAGTTATAATAATGCTCCTATTACTGCCCTAGTTAAAATAATGCCCCCCATTAGTGCCCCAAGTTAGAATAATGCCCCCCATTAGTGCCCCCAGTTAGAATAATGGCCCCCATTAGTGCCCCCAGTTAGAATAATGTCCCCATTAGTGCTCCAAGTTAGAATAATGCCCCATTACTGCCCCCAGTTAAAATAATGCCCCCCATTAGTACCTCCAGTAAGAATAATGCCCCATTAGTGCCCCAAGTTAGAATAATGCTCCCATTACTGCCCCCAGTTAAAATAATACCCCCATTAGTCCCCCTAGTTATAATAATGCCCCCATTAGTGCCCCCAGTTAGAATAATGACCCATTAGTGCCCCAGTTAAATAATGCCCCATTACTGCCCCAAGTTAAAAATAATGCCCCCATTACTGCCCCAAGTTAAAAATAATGCCCCCATTACTGCCCAAGTTAAAATAATGCCCCAGTGCCCCAATTAGTGCCCCATTTAAATGCCCCTATTAGGTGCCCCCAGTAAGAATAATGCCCCTATTAGTGCCCCAAGTTAGAATAATGCCCCCATCACTGCCCAAAGTTAAAATAATGCCTCCATTAGTGCCCCCAGTTAAAATAATGCCCCCATTAGTGCCCCCAGTTAGCATAATGCCCCCATTAGTGCCCCAGTTAGAATAATGCCCCCCATTACTACCCAAGTTAAAAATAATGCACTCCAATTAGTGCCCCAAGTTAGAATAATGCCCCATTAGTGCCCCCAGTTTAGAATAATGGCCCCCATTAGTGCCCCAGTTAGAATAATGGCCCCCATTAGTGCTCCAAGTTTATAATAATGCTCCTATTACTGCCCCTAGTTAAAATAATGCCCCCCCATTAGTGCCCCAAGTTAGAATAATGCCCCCCCATTAGTGCCCCCAGTTAGAATAATGGCCCCCATTAGTGCCCCCAGTTAGAATAATGTCCCCCATTAGTGCTCCCAAGTTAGAATAATGCCCCCATTACTGCCCCCAGTTTAAAATAATGCCCCCATTAGTACCTCCAGTAAGAATAATACCCCCATTAGTGCCCCAAGTTAGAATAATGCTCCCATTACTGCCCCAGTTAAAATAATACCCCATTAGTCCCCCTAGTTATAATAATGCCCCCATTAGTGCCCCCAGTTAGAATAATGACCCCATTAGTGCCCCAAGTTAGAATAATGCCCCCCATTACTGCCCCAAGTTAAAATAATGCCCCCCATACTTGCCCCAAGTTAAAATAATGCCCCCCATTACTGCCCCAAGTTAAAATAATGCCCCCATTAGTGCTCCCAGTTAGAATAATGTCCCCCATTAAGTGCTCCAAGTTAGAACAATGCCCTCATTACTGCCCCCAGTTAAAATAATACCCCCCCATTAGTGCCCCCTTCTATGTTTCTGCAAAAAAAAGCAAACAAAAAAAAAAACACTCACCTCCTCCATTCACTCGCACCACTGTGAACACTCACTGCTGACTGGAAGCTCAAGACAGGACCTGTGCTCCAGCGTGATGACGTCTCACAGGTCCTGTTCTCCAGTCAGCAGCGCGAGCAAATGGAGGAGGTGAGTGTTTTTTTTTTTTTTATTAACACAAGGAAGGGGGGGAGGTAAAGGCTGCACTAGTGAGCGCTCTGCAATGGAAGCTCTCATTATTAGTATTCCTTGAAAAAATTACCGGCTTCGACAAGGCCACTAAAATACCGGCCTTGCCGGTGAGATACTGGCCGGGTGGCAACCCTAGCTGTCGACCTTCAGTGCTATCATAGGGACACTGGCCATCCTAGTGAGCGATCCCGCTCCAGCAATGATAAGAACAGGAAAGAGGAATCTGAGGTCCACAGACCCTGTGATAACACTGAAGGGACATGGCACAGGAACAGCAGGGGGCCTGAAGATAACTTTGGAGAATCTCTTCTCATAGATCAAGGATGGCCAACCTGTGGCTCTCCAGCCATTGTAAAACTACAATTCTCACCATGTCCTGCTGTAGGCTCATAGCTGTAGTCTGTAGTTTTGCAACAGCTGGAGGGCTACAGGTTGGGAATCACTGCTTTAGAGGATGCCTGTTTCTGATTACTCTCTCTGCACTCCCCCTCCCTGCTCTCATTCTTAGAAATAGCAGTAGAAGATTGTATACTGCAGATATATGGAGAGGGTGTAGACAGTGGTAGACACAGTTTGGTATGCTGGGAGTTGTAGCTTTGCAACAGCTGGATAGCCACAGGTGGGTCATCCCTTATGTAGAAGGTTTGCAACTTCAACCTCTGCGGAGAGGTCGTCTTCTCCCATTGGGTTGAAGAATACCGACCAAAGGACCTGCGGCGAGCATGAAGACGTCACCACGTGATCACGCTGGCAAGCACGGTCACATCATCAGTAATGATGTCACCGAGCGCCCAGCATGATTACATGATGAGGCCATCATGCTCGCTGCAGGTCCCTTGTTAGGTTTTCTTCAAACAAGATGGGAGCAGACAGCGTCTCCGCGAGCAAGTGAATGTGAATCTTAGATGCCACGATCCAATCATATGCATTCCCTCGTTGCTCCCTCTTCCCACTCACAGCAGGACTCTCACACAAAGGCGGAGGCAGAGAGACTGTAACAGAGACAGCTTTCCTCCTCCCTATCACACAGGCACTAAGGGGGAGATACTGCAGTCACATCCCCCTCTTCCCTGCTTAAAGGAGTTTTCAAGGATTTTACTCCTAATGACCTATTCTCAGGATAGGTCATCAGTATCTGATCGGTGGGGGTCCGACTGCCGGGACCCCCGCCGATCAGCTGTTTGAGAAGGGACCAACACTCCTGTGAGCGCCTCTACCTTCTCTCCACTCGCCAAGCACAGCGCTGTACATTGTATAGTGGTCATGCTTGGTATCGCGCTCAGCCCCATTTATTTGAATGGGGCTGAGCCGCTCCTAGGCCACGTGACCGATGAACGTGACGTCACTGGCCTAGGAAAAGCTGAGAGAAGACGCGCCGTCGACGAGACGAGAGCTTCGGTACCTTCTCAAACAGCTGATCAGCGGGGTCCTGGGTGTCGGACCCCCACCAATCAGATACTGATGACCTATCCCTTTAACATACTGTCTAGAGATGAGCGAATTGAATCCCACGAAGTGGAATTCGATCCGAATTTCAGGATAAATTCGATTTACCTAGAAGCTGAATTTCCTTGTGCTTCGTGTCGGCGAATCGATTTATCCTGAAATAGTGTAAAAAACTAAAAAATCCATACTTATCTCCTCCATTTGCTCGCGATGGGCCCCCAGCCGCCATCTTGATTGAAGATCCTGGGCGAAATCCCGCGCGTAGTGACGTATGATTTCACCATGCCGGCCGGCATGATGACGTAATCTCGCGCCGCACGAGATTTCGCTCCAGATCTTCAAGTAAGATGGCGGCGGCCGGCCTGTCGTGAGCAAATGGAGGAGGTAAGTTTGATTTAATGTATTTTTTAATGTTTATTTTACACTGTTTTTACACTCAGACGCCGCGATCATGTATGACGGGGCGGCGCTTTCACAGCTCCCTGTCATTGCACCCACTACTTACAAAAAAATGCGCTTCGTGGCGAAGTAATTTGTCACAAAGCAAATTTTTTTTGTAAAATTCGGCGAATCAGCCGAATTGAATTTTGAAGACATTCGCTCATCCCTAATACTGTCCATACTACACAAAATTTGATGTGTCTGTGAGGTTTGTAAACATTTCAAGAGCATGCTGGGAGTTGTAGTTCAAATCAGTTGAAGGTCATCAGATTACAGGCTGTTGTTTGTAAGATTTTTTAATACTTAGTGTTATTTCCTATCCCAGTGTACAGTATTTCTACCATTTCTTTCAGCTCCTTTCAAGGTTATGCATTCACTGGTATCTATAGTTTTATGTTTTATCCATATTTATCGGAGATCTGCTGTCAGACATCATTGTACGACACATCTGATAATACAGCGATGCTGGCCTCCTGTTATACGGCTCCCTAGAAGAATATTTGCCTTTCTGATTTTCTGATTCCTTTTGTATAATTTCATTCTCTCACTGTAGAATACGGTATGTTAGATACATGCAGTACACGTGTCCAGGCTCCTATTATTTTAGTTTGCAGAATATTTTACTTGCTAGAACAGTTTGCTTGGTTTTATATTGTAGGTAGGGGCAATCTTCGTTTTCCATTTTGAATAATTTTAGAAAATAATAACTTTATTGGCCATGGCAGGAAGAAAGGAAGGAGGAAGGAAGAAAGTAAAGAAGGAAGGAAGAAAAGAAAGAAAGAAAGAAAGAAAGAAAGAAAGAAAGAAAGAAAGAAAGAAAGAAAGAAAGAAAGAAAGAAAGAGGGAAGGAAGGAAGTAAAGAAGGAAGGAAGGACAGGAAGGAAGGAAGGAAGGAAAGAATGAAGTAAAGAAACAAGAAAGGAAACAAAGAAAGAAAGAAAGAAAGAAAGAAAGAAAGAAAGAAAGAAAGAAAGAGGGAAGGAAGGAAGTAAAGAAGGAAGGAAGAAAGGAAGGAAGGAAGGAAGGATAAATAAGTGCTGTAGATAAGGGATAGATAATTTCTATTGATATAAAGATAGATAGATAGATAGATAGATAGATAGATAGATGATAGATAGATAGATAATAGATAGATAGATGATAGATAGATAGATAGATAGATAGATAGATAGATAGATAGATAGATAGATAGATGATAGATAGATAATAGATAGATAGATAGATAGATGATAGATACATAGATAGATAGATAGATAGATAGATAGATAGATAGATAGATAGATAGATAGATAGATGATAGATAGATAATAGATAGATAGATGATAGATAGATAGATAGATAGATAGATAGATAGATAGATAGATAGATAAAATAACAGAAAGTCCAGCGGCACAGATAGTAATTAATGTGGGTGCATAAATCCTCCAGGAAAACAGGTATTGTATCCTCAAACGATAAATCCACAGAAAACGAGGCAGCACTCCAACATAGGTGAAAAAGGTGAAGACCCTTCACCTTTTCACCTAAGTTGGAGTGCTGCCTCGTTTTCTGTGGATTTATTTTTAGATAGATAGATAGATATTGAGATAGATAGATTCAAAATAGATTTGAAATATATATAGACAGATATAGATGTTATATAGATAGATATGGGGTGGATAGATAGATGATAGATAGATAGATAGATAGATAGATAGATAGATAGATAGATAGATGATAGGAGATAGATAGATAGATATGAGATAGATAGATTCAAAATAGATTTGAAATATATATAGACAGATAAAATATATAGACAGATATAGATGTTATATAGATAGATATGGGTTGGATAGATAGATAGATAGATAGATAGATAGATAGATAGATAGATAGATAGATAGATACAGTAGATTTGAAATGGATCTCTATTAATCTATGTCCATTTTTCCATGTGCGTTAATAATAAATCTCTCTTTGGTTTTCTTGTCGCATGCAGTCTCTGGGGTCACAGAAGGTGAGGATCGCAGGGAGCACTTTTGAAAAGCAATAATAGAGAACATTATCACAGATGAATGCCAATCGAGGCCACTCTCCTGCCTGCTTTATTGTCTTCCATCTAATATAGTTGAACATAAAAAGAATTGTCTCTTTGTATCTATCATGTTTATTTTGTTATACTGTTTTATAGCGGGAAGGAGCTGAGAAGATTGTCTCTCCTGTAAATCCCGCGGATTACTTATAAACACAGCCAGTTAGTGCTATCACTCATCAGGAAGGAAGTTTCTGCTCCCACATGATGGGGGTGAGCCTAGCCGAGTCATAGCCCCTCCATGATATGGGATTTTACAGCAGATCTTCCTGGTTATTTTTATTAATTTGTTTGTCCATTCGTTATGACCGAAGAATTTGCATTGTACAGAACATACAATCAATAAGATCTAGTAGGTTATTTGGGGGCCTCTCATTGTGTCACACTTTGGGCCCACCCTAGGACCCCTTGGTACTCTGGGGGCCAAACCAGCAAATTTCTGAAGCTCGATACACCACCATTGTGGGCCTGACGTCCTAGTCTGATGAAGATATGATGGTCACATCAAAACGCATTGCCATTGTTTTTATAATTCCAATTGATTCCTATAAATATCCAATCCCTCTACATCAGCTGGGAGATCTCCATCTTTTTTTGTTTCGGTACCCCCTGTACTCTCAGTGATGATCTTTGGATTGTATAGACTACGCTGAGCTGCATCTGATTGTGTCCTTCACATGCACTTAGCCACACAGAAACCACCTGAGCTGCCTTTATGGTCAAGTAGCCTTCAAAGAAGTCACCTGAGATGGCTTTATGGTCATGGAGGTCCCACAGAAGCATTTGGACTACTTCTATGTTCAAGGAGGCCTCAAATAAATTTCATGAGTTGCCTGTATTGACAAAAAAAGATCTAAAAAAAGACACCTCAGCCTACAAAGAAGTCACCTGACACGCCTTTATGGTCAAGGAGTTCTCAAAGCAGTCACATGAGCTGCCTCTATGGTTAAGAAGGCCTCAAAGAAGTCTCCTGAGCTGCCTGCATTGAAAAAATAAAGATCTCAAAGAAGACACCTCAGCAGACCCTATGGTAAAGCAGCCTCCAAAGAAGGCCGTAAAAACATTAGTTGAAAAGAAAGTAGGCCATAAGAAGTCACCTGAGATGCCTTTATGGTCGAGGAGGTCCCACAGAAGCATTTGGACTACTTCTATGTTCAAGGAGGCCTCAAATAAATTTCATGAGTTCCCTGTATTGACAAAAAAAGATCTTAAAGAACACACCTCAGTCTACAAAGAAGTCACTGGACAAACCTTTATGGTCGAGTCCTCAAAGTAGCCACATGAGCTGCCTCTATGGTTAAGAATGCGTCAAAGAAATCTCCTGAGCTGCCTGTATTGCCAAAATAAAGATATCAAAGAAGACACCTCAGCAGACCCTATGGTAAAGCAGCCTCCAAAGCAGTCTCTTGAGAAGCCTTTTTTTCGTCACGTTGTTCTCAAAACAGCCATTTAAGCTTGGTTAGGATAGTTCTTCAGTATCAAAGTCTTGGAAAACCCTTTTAAGAAGGCCCAAAAGAAGCCATCTAAGTTGTGTTTATGGTTAACTAGGCACCAAAGAAGAAACTGAAGCAACTTTATGGTCAAGTAGACTCCAGAGAAGACATGTGAATTGTCAACTGTTATGGTCAAGGAGGCCGTAAAAACATTACTTGGAAAGAAAGTACGTAGGCCATAAAGAAGTCAACTGAGATGCCTTTATGTTCAAGGAGTCCCCATAGGAGCAACTAAGCTACTTTTAAGGAAGTCTCAAAGAGGTCTACTAAGAAGCCTGTATTGTCAAAAAAAGATCTGAAAGAAGACACTTTAACTCCCTCTATGGTCGAGCAACCTCCAAAGAAGTATAACCAAGAAGTCTTTATGGTCAAGTAATCCTAAAAGTAGAAACCTGAACTGACTTTATGGTCAAGGAGACTCCACAGAACACATGTGAGTTGCCTCTATGGTCAATGTCATTCGAAAAGAAAGGAGGCCTTAAAAAAGTCAACCGAGCTTCTTCTATGGTCAAGGAAGCCCAATGCAACCATCTGAGATGCTCCTATGGACATGGTGCCTTCATAAAACCTACATGAGCTGCCTCTATTTTCTGTGATGAGAACTTATTATATGAAAGCCATGTTAATCAAGTTCAGTGTGAAAAATTGTGTCAAATCCCCGGGTTCCTTCACAACATTTTTTTACGATTCATTTATTTAAAAGTAAGCAATATTATGACTCTAAATAAACTCTTTGAAAACTGTTCAAATACGTGTAATATTTGCTACGTGAACGAGGCTTTCAGTGTTAATGTTCTTCTTGTAGCCTGAAAGCTCTAGGTACAGCAACCTCCTAACCTCATGTTTAACTTTCCTTATTGAAGTTTGTGCATTCGGAATTCCCTACGGTCGGACTGTTAAGAGTCAGATCTTCCAACCCTGTGTAATATAACCATACCTACTTATTACAATACATATTTCTACGGCACTGAGTCATCGGCAGTAATGTTCTGCAATATAGTAGATAGGAACTGAGCGAGTATCCTAAGTTCATATCCATAATTTTAGGTTTGTCATTTATTTGTATTTGGGGCATATTAAGCAGGAAAGTAAACTGTATTACCAGCTTATTTTAAGCTCAGCAGGCATTACATTAGTTATCTGGAGCCTCACAGAGGAGCAATGAGGTTTATAGGCTAGGGGAGGTTTCATGGGCTCGTAAACTGGTGAAGCAGCAGGCATATATTATTGGGGAGCTGTACGGATGATGGAGAAGAAGACTGTAGCACCCAGATATCCAGATCGGGCCTACCAAAGGCCGTTATCGCTGGAACTGATTATCTACTACCACTTCAGGTATCCAGAGACTGTCCTAGAACTGGACAATTTTGCAAGAGTTGAGATGTCTACAGGCCCCATCTGACCAATACTGACCAAATGAGGTCTTTCAGATGATTGGCATGGATTCTAAGTGCCCCATGAAAACTTGGAAAAATCTGATATCTTCAAATGGGTTTCAGACTGTACATGGTGTGAACAGATCTGTAGACATTGCTTTCTTCAGTAGTGTTTCCTCAAGGTATTCTCCTTGTGGTGGCACAAGCTCTAACAGTGTTCTTCCTGAACCTCCTAGACCATGAGTGTAAGGCAAGAATTGCAGAGCTACAGAATGAGCAGCAGAGAGAGAGGGAGTGGGGGTATGTAACTGCAGAACCATTCCAGATAGGAACCGTGGAAGAGAGGGTGGTAACCACAAAGTATCCTACAATGGGTAACATTAGTGGTTGCCACCAAGTATCTTCACAAGTATTAGAGGCCAAGATAAGAGGGGCAAAGAGGTTTAATGGCTAGGGGAGATTTCATGGGCTTGCAAACTGGTGAAGCAGCAGGCATATGTTATTGGGGAGCTGTACGGAAGATGGAGAAGAAGACTGTAGCACCCAGATATCCAGATCGGGCCTACCAAAGGCCGTTATTGCTGGAACTGATTATCTACTACCACTTCAGGCATCCAGAGATTGTCCTAGAACTGGACAATTTTGCAAGAGTTGAGATGTCTACAGGCCCCATCTGACCAATACTGACCGAATGAGATCTTTCAGATGATTGGTATGGATTCTAAGTGTTCCATACATGCTTGGAAAATCTGATGTCTTCAAATGGGTTTCAGACTGTACAGATCTGTAGACATTGCCTTCTTCAGTAGTGTTACCTCAAGGTACTCTCCTTGTGGTGGCAAAAAGCTCTAACAGTGTTCTTCCTGAGCCTCCTGGACCATGAATGTAAGGCAAAAATCACAGAGCTACAGATTGAGGGAGTGGGGAGTATGTAACTGCAGAACCAGTCCAGATAGGGACCGTGGAGGAGAGGGTGGTAACCACAAAGTGCCCTACAATGGTTGACATTAGTGGTTGTCAGTCACCAAGTATCTTCACAAGTATTAGAGGTCAAGATAATTAACAAACATCAGAAATCAATTTTTTAAAAGCTCTTTAGACCCCCAAAAAATAATATCCTAGAACCCACCCTCAGGGGTGCACCGAGCCTTTCTGTTGCCTGAGACGATAACTGAAACGGTGCTATAGGAGGTGAAGAGAGGAGTAGCACCAAGGCCCTGTTGTCTAAGGAGGTCCAGAGAACCTATGCTACATAAGAAGGCACCCTATTATAATTGGGACGGGGCAGATCTTGCATTGGGGTTCATGTTATCATTGCAAAGGGCTGTACAATACTCAAGTGATTGGCCGCAAAGTCAGCTACAAAGGGGTTGTCTTCTGCTGGCCATCTGGGCTAATTATAGGGTCCAAGACGGAGCCCATTGTTGGTTACTCTGGTACTACTGTTGTCCAGTTTCAAGTATCTAGTTTGTGAATTCTGAGTTGGAGCCTCTCTTGTTCTGGAGGACCTGTCCTGTCCTGCATTACAAAGACAACCTATTGATATGAATGGACAATTTGTAATACTTGACTTCACCTGTGGTGGTGCTGTAGGGAAACTGGACACTTATCAACAGTTTTTCCCATAGATAGCTGACCACTGATGATCTGTGATAAGCTTATTTTTGAAGGACTATTCTACCGAGCAGGGATTGTCCACAGCAGAGGACCCCTTTAATTAAGGTTGATTTCACATATTTACCATGCTTTAGGCCAACATCTAGATAAACATATAAATAAGCTGAAACTATGATGGTAACAAAAACATGTATTAATGTGATAGAAAGTTCTGTTCAAAAACTACTCACGATCCATTTGATAAAATTGCATCATCTGGGAACAAATAATCATTTTCAAAGCAAACAGCCATGAATCATTGATATCGTGATAAGATTTATGGAGGCTGCAGCCGACATGTGACTCCAACAGTTTACATCAAAAACTCCAGAGATTGTAAATAGTTATTTTTACTACATGAATTATAAAAATAAAAGATATATTCAGAACTCAATATATAAAACCGCACTATTCACATCGTGGTTAAAGGGGAACTAGTGTAAAAACTTGAGAGATTCCAATATACACTATATATACACTATACACATAGATGGCAGTATTATAATAGTTATATTCTTGTACATAGGAGCAGTATTATAGTAGTTATATTCTTGTACATAGGAGGCAGTATTATAGTAGTTATATTCTTGTACATAGGAGCAGTATTATAGTAGTTATATTCTTGTACATAGGAGCAGTATTATAGTAGTTATATTCTTGTACATAGGAGCAGTATTATAGTAGTTATATTCTTGTACATAGGAGCAGTATTATAGTAGTTATATTCTTGTACATAGGAGGCAGTATTATAGTAGTTATATTCTTGTACATAGGAGCAGTATTATAGTAGTTATATTCTTGTACATAGGAGGCAGTATTATAGTAGTTTATATTCTTGTACATAGGAGGCAGTATTATAGTAGTTATATTCTTGTACATAGGAGGCAGTATTATAGTAGTTTATATTCTTGTACATAGGAGCAGTATTATAGTAGTTATATTCTTGTACATAGGAGCAGTATTATAGTAGTTATATTCTTGTACATAGGGGCAGTATTATAGTAGTTATATTCTTGTACATAGGAGCAGTATTATAGTAGTTATATTCTTGTACATAGGAGGCAGTATTATAGTAGTTATATTCTTGTACATAGGAGCAGTATTGTATTATAGTAGTTATATTCTTGTACATAGGAGCAGTATTATAGTAGTTATATTCTTGTACATAGGAGCAGTATTATAGTAGTAGTATATATTCTTGTACATAGGAGCAGTATTATAGTAGTTATATTCTTGTACATAGGAGCAGTATTATAGTAGTTATATATTCTTGTACATAGGAGCAGTATTATAGTAGTTATATTCTTGTACATAGGAGGCAGTATTATAGTAGTTATATTCTTG
>ONZH01004346.1:0-11865 GCA_900303285.1 Rhinella marina
TCCTGTTCTTGGCTGAAAGGAGTGGCACCCGGTGTGGTCTTCTGCTGCTGTAGCCCATCTGCCTCAAAGTACGACGTACTGTGCATTCAGAGATGCTCTTCTGCCTACCTTGGTTGTAACGGGTGGCAATTTGAGTCACTGTTGCCTTTCTATCAGCTCGAACCAGTCTGCCCATTCTCCTCTGACCTCTGGCATCAACAAGGCATTTCCGCCCACAGAACTGCCGCTCACTGGATGTTTTTTCTTTTTCGGACCATTCTCTGTAAACCCTAGAGATGGTTGTGCGTGAAAATCCCAGTAGATCAGCAGTTTCTGAAATACTCAGACCAGCCCTTCTGGCACCAACAACCATGCCACGTTCAAAGGCACTCAAATCACCTTTCTTCCCCATACTGATGCTCGGTTTGAACTGCAGGAGATTGTCTTGACCATGTCTACATGCCTAAATGCACTGAGTTGCCGCCATGTGATTGGCTGATTAGAAATTAAGTGTTAACGAGCAGTTGGACAGGTGTACCTAATAAAGTGGCCGGTGAGTGTAGGTGGATAAGTTAGAGCAAAATGACGTATGTTATTACGTACCGTGCAGTATGGAGCAATTACACTGAAACTATTAGATTAGGCAGACTTGGTCTGCTTAAGTGCAACCCAGACAAATGTAGCACAGAGATTTTTGTAATGTAGCTGTATCAGTGAGAGCAAAAGACCTTTTTTAATTACGTGACGTACAGAATTGGTCACCTGGATAGAAAATACGGATTGTGCTTTGTATATAGGTGGATAAGTTAGAGCAAAATTACGTATGTTATTACGTACCGTGCAGTATGGAGCATTTACACTGAAACTATTAGATTAGGCAGACTTGGTCTGCTTAAGTGCAACCCAGACAAATGTCGCACAGAGATTTTTGTAATGTAGCTGTATCAGTGAGAGCAAAAGACCTTTTTTAATTACGTGACCTAGAGAATGGGTCACCTGGACAGAAAATACGGATTGTGGTTTGTGGTGAATGGACAGCTGAACTGTGACACACAGAATGGTTCCACACAGCTGTATGAAATGGATTCGTATCACTGAGATAAAACAATAAAAAAAAAATTGTTATATATGGCGATAGCTGCACTACTAGTGCCAGCCAGCCCAGCCAGGAGACAAAAAAAAAGTCTTGTAGAAGGGCTGTTGGGTTTTTTTGAGATCACTCCTGCCTAACAGAGAACTAAATCCAGGCCCTAACACTCTCCCTGAAACGCAGCAGATCTGTCCCTAACGACATCCAGGCAGCGACTGAGCCGAGCACCGCGGGCAGTCACTAGTATATTCCAGGGTCACCTGATCTGGCCAGCCAACCCCTGCTATCCACATGTAAAAGGGCCCCACGTGATGCTGGGTGTACCGCAGAGTCTCGTGGCTTGTGATTGGCTTTGTTTATAGGCGCCAAAAATTCAAAATGCGGGAGATGCCATTTCCTCGAGCATGGCGAGATACTCGTCCGAGCAGCGAGCACTTACGAGTACCCTAATACTCGAACGAGCACCAAGCTCGGACGAGCATGCTCGCTCATCTCTAATTATAACAATACATTAGTAAGTAGCTTGTATTAACGTTTTCTACATTATAAATGCTATCTGCTGAAGTGACAAAACCACTTTATTCTCTTGAGAGAGGCCCAGAATATAATGAAACTGACGTTTTTGTTTTTTTTAAAAGCACACCTCTTGTATCTGAAAATTTAGTCCGGGGCTTCAGGATGGCCGCAACTCATCACTCCTTTTTTCCCAGATAAAATTAATTTTCATTTGTTCCTTGTGCTTTCCTGGATCGAATCTGTAAAAAAAAATTCTCTTTACTATTTTTTTATGTGTATAATCTCTCTACTAAGAATCAAACTGCCAGAGCTCTTCAATGGTATGTTTCCTGCAGCGCAATAGATCCGCCTCCCCTCTTTTATTCCCATTTAGAGTTGTACTCTAGGTGTCTCTTCATATCCAGGTCATACATATAAAGCTTTTCCTGTAAGATTTTTTTATTTATGCAAAACAAAATGCAAGCGATAATACAAAAACCTGTGTTGAGAGGATAAAATTTTTCAATCGTTTAAATATCCATCACTAATAAACATATGAACCTAAGTCATTATTATATTCTGATTACATTGTATATAACAATGTAAATTTTCTTATTACATTCTGTTTACATTGTAAATGATATAATGTAAATGTCCAAGGTTACAGTGCCTTTTGTTAATATACCAGCATATGCCTTTATTTGTACATCACTGAAATTAAGCAACTGTTTGTCACTGGTGTTATAGCATGTAGTGGTGTGTAGATCACACGGCGAAGGCATTAGACCAGGATAAAGGGAATATTGGTCAAAAGAGAGGGGGAAAAGAAAAGAACAAACACAATAAAAATAAAACAACAAAAAGATAGAATGTGAAGTCAGAATACGGTCAAGACTCTAGCATATGTAATGCATGTATCTCATTAGACCATTTCTCTAATCCCAGCGTTTCAGAATTTTGTGGGATTCTGTGTATTTCAACCATTTACCCCAAATTTTGATTAACTTATTGTACTGCCTAAGGGTCGTCCATTTCTGTTTTTTCATAGCTACAAATTTGGCATACTTCTGTGTATCAGTCAGTGATGGAAGGTGGTTGCTCTTGAAACTAAAGCCTGGGAATCAACGTTTTCAGAACGTTCAATAGAGAGAGAAATAATCTCTGACTCAATATTAGATTATCCTTGTTATACAAAATGAAGAATATACATTTCTGTGTTATCTCGACTTTTGGGTTATATAAATCTTTAATTATGTCTGAGAATTTCTGCCAGTAGATGGTCAGTTTTGCACATTTTAACAATATGTGTGAGAGATCTCCAGCAGATGTTGGGTATGTCTGGGTTCATTTTATGGAGTAAGACTGGTGTCCTGTACTATCTAGCTAACAATTTGTAATGTTTTCTTGTAGTTTGGTAGAGGTGGCAGGTGGAATCGAGTTACTTAAAATAGTCAGTTTTTGGATCATTAAACATCTTACCTATCTCCTTTGTCCAGCTGTCAATGTAGGGTGGAGGTGATGTAGTGCTAGACAGTTCTGAATATATTTTGGAGATACCATTTTCCAATGGGAGTCTTATTATATGCCTAATGAAGACGGATTGAATGATTGAGACTGAGTGAGTCAGAGGTCAGATATGTTAGTATAATTGAGTCTGCTTCTTCTGTGTGAAAGTGGGATTTCTTGTAATTTTCCCGAGTTAAGAGAGTGAAACTTTCTTTTTGTCTTTTAGAACCTCTTTAAGAGTAATCAGATTTATCTCTGAATTTTCTGTGATCTTGGTCCTTCAATGCTTATATTTTCTTGGAATATAAATATATTAGGGTAAGTTTTCTATAGGTAATGTTTGTACAGTCATGGCCAAAAGTTTTGAGAATGACACAAATATTATATTTTCACATGATCTGCTGCCCTCTGGTTTTTATGTGTGTTTGTCAGATGTTTTTATCACATACAGAAATATAATTGCAATCATATTATGGATAGGTTCAGTGGCTCACTAATGTGGAAAAGGAATATGAGGTGCTCTCACCTCCGATTCAACCACAATCGTTAGTGAAATAGTATTAAAAAAGTTGTAGGTGGAGCACTCTCTATTTGGTGGTTCATGTGCACTAAAATAATATATTACCAAAGTATAGCAATGTGAACAATATTGATCAAGGTGAAAAATGTTGTAAAATAAAGTGGTATATATAATAATAAATTATGCAATGACTCGGGTGATATATCCAATATTATGGGCTATACTCTTATACTCAGCTGTACAATCAAACAATATCATGGAGACAGATTTTGTAAATAGATGAAAAAATAAGCTGTTTATTATAGTTTTAAAAATATATATATATATATATTATAATAAAAATTGCCCCAAAAATGTCGACAAAAAATATCAAAATAAAGAAAAAAATAAAGAAAAAAATATAAAATAAAAATTAAAAATAAAAATGGATTGAATAGTCTATAAAATATAAAGGTAGTAAAACTGTATTGGAGAATAAGTCCTTAAGAGGTATAATGCCGTTTCATTTATCTTCTATAGTCAGGGGTTATATCCTGGTTTTTAGATATAGCAGCTGTTGTTTGTAACTAAAGTATTGACAGTATGGTGGTGACTTTTGTCTGATAGTACAAGTACAGTATTGTAGCTTCTCTGTAGTACTTTACCACTCTGGCAGCTTTAGTCTCTTTCCTCCGGTCTTAGTTCTGTACGGCGTTCCTCCGTCCGGCGCTGTGTAATCTCAGCGGTGTGCGGACTCAGCGTTGGCTTCTCCTGGTCTTGGCGCGCGTTCGGCATCCCACGTGGATGCCGGCTGTTGCTTGTCCGCTTTAATGAGAATTAAGCAGGTTGATGATAGCTGTCTTTAGTTTTTGCCACTAGAAGTTCCTCTAATATATATAATATATATGCAGGCTTTAACAGTTCCCAAACGCGTTTCGGGGTTCTGACTGCCCCCTTTCTCAATGGTTGACTGGCCTGCTTCCCTCCCTGGTCTATTTATATCGGAGGATTCATTAGGTGTAATGAAACAATTAAACAATTGGTGGGTTTAACTCATTCAATTCATTAGTTTGGGTCAAGTCCATGATATTGTGCCCAATCATTCAGCAATTGTATCCAACTTATATGAATATTATCCCTTTTGTATAAAATATTTGAAAAATATATAAAAAATATATGTATATTTATGAAGATACAATTGTGGAAAAAAAATTGTGAAAAAAATCATCATCTGTGAGAATAAGACACAGTAATTATTCATAAAGATTTTTAAAAATATTCTAAATATCAATGATTGTATTTCTAATTGTCCTCATTATTAATTTGTCCTTATTGTTTTTTCTCTGTATTGTTTTTCCTTCTCTATTATTCTAAATGAAATATGACTTGTAATAACTTTTGATGGTATAATGATTTTATTTTATTATTTATTCTAGATATACTCCCTATGTTCAGGTGCATTGGTAAGTATAATGACTTTTAGTTAGTATTTATTGTTTTTCATATTTTGTTCTTTGTTAGAGATTTTATGTGTTTAGTTATTTATTATTTATTTTTTGTTATTTTTTATTTTATTGTTTCTATAAATATATAACTATCCCTTATCTTCACAGGATATGTCTGATACTTCCCGATATTTGGTATTTCATGTGATCTTTTAATTCCTTATGTAGTTTGTATGAAGTGGAGGGGGGCGAGGGCCTCTCAGGGAGGAGGGTCATGGTGCTGGTAATTAAACAGCCGGTCCATGATCCTCGTCCCCAAAGGGCACCCGCCCTAAATCTACATGGAAGATGTTCTTAAAGGAAACCAAAGACCTCCATTTCAGCATTGAGACCTCTGGGTATTAGAGTGTTGAATTCAAATATTCTGCGAGATTCCAATCTAGACATGTTTTTGATATGATGACCTCCTCTCCAGTGTTTAGCAACCTTGTCTAATGCTGTGAATATTAATGATGTGGGATCCTGATTATGTGCTTCTTTATAATGTTTTGAGACAGAATGTAGTAGGTATCCTTTTTTGATGTGTTCTGATACACGTTTTTTCAGGGTTCTTTTGGTTCTACCGATGTATTGCTTATTGCATGGGCATTGTAATAAGTAGATAATGTCCGTGGAATCACATGTAATGCAGTCCTTTATGTTATGTATATGTTCGTTGGTGGTTGATTTCACTTCTGTGGTTTTTTTTGGAAATTTCGTAATTTGACAATTTAGACATCTACCGCATCTGAAAAAACCACTATTTTGTAGCCAATTATGTGTCTTCGGTATATTGATTCTATTCTTGATTGACGGTGCTATTTTAAGGCCCAGATTGGGTGCTTTTGTGAAAGTGATTTGGGGATATTCTGGTAAAGTGTGCCCTATAATTTTATCCTCTTTAAGTAAATACCAATTGTCTTTAATGATGCGTTCTATATTTTTAAATTGTGCGTTAAAGGGGAGTATTATTCTGGTTGATTCATCTTTTTCAAATTTTCTAGTTTTTGGTTAAAAAAAATCCCTTCTGTCCATGTTTCTGACTTTTTGTAGTGAATGTTCCAATAGTTGTTTGGGATATTGCTTTTCTAGAAATTGTGTGGTCAATGTTTCCGCTTCTTCTTCAAATTTGTCTGAATGAGTACAATTTCTTTTTAATCTACGGTATTGACTAACTGGTATGTTCAACAGCCATTTTGGCAAATGGCCACTAGAGTATAAAATGTAGCTGTTCTTCATTACCGGTTTGTGGAATGTACTGCAAATCAACTTTGAATCTTGTATTGTTACTTTTAGATCCAAGAATTCAATATGTTTGTTATTTACTATAGAACTGAAAGTTAGATTGTAGTTGTTCACGTTTATGTCCTGTAGGAATTGATCTAGTTGTTCTTTTGAATTCTGCCATATAAATATAATATCATCTATGTATCGGCGCCAGAGGACCAGACTCTCCCCAACCGTGGTGTGATGACATCTGATTCCCACTGAGCCATGAATATGTTTGCATAGCTGGGGGCGAATCTGGTCCCCATGGCGGTTCCCTGTTGTTGAATGTAGTAATTTGTATTATACCAAAAGTAATTATGTGTTAAAATGAATTTGATGCCTTCTGTGATGAAATCAATTTGTTTGTCCCGAAATAAACTGTGTAACCTTAAGTGTTTGTCTATTGCGTTAATGCCTGTTTCGTGTTCAATGGTGGTGTATAGAGAATTTACATCTATTGTGCCTATGTGCCATTCTGGTTGGAAATGAAGTTTTTCTAAAATTTGAATTATATCGGTTGTATCTTTTATATGAGATGGGATATTCTTTACCAGTGGTTGTAAGAGTCTATCGATGTATTGTGAAAGGTTTGAGGTTATGGATCCTATTCCTGATATTATTGGACGACTCGGTGGTTTTTCTATAGATTTGTGAACCTTTGGTAAGCAGTAGAAGACTGGACATCTGTCTGGAGTGGATGTGATGAATTTGAATTCTTAGTCTAAGAATATTTTCTTTCAAACCATTTTTGCAATAGTCAATAAGTTGTTTTTTAAAAACTAAGGTTGGATCTGATGTTATAAGCTTATAGGTCGAGGTATCTGATAATTGTCTCTTACATTTGTAGTCATAATCCTCTGAGTTCAGAATGACAATGCCTCTCCCCCCCTTTATCTGCTGGTCTTATGGTAATGCTTTCATTTTTTTGTAATTCCTTAATGGCTGTTATTTCTTGTTTATTCAGATTGTATTTTGGTTTATCTGTTTTCATTTTTCTAATTTCTTTCTCTATATTTTTCTTAAATGTGGACATCTCTACACTGATTTCCTGTCTTGGATAGTTTTTAGATGGTTCTTTAAGTTCGGTGTGTATATACTCGGTGTTTGTCATTGTCTCTTTGGTGATAGGATTTTTTATGTAATATTTTTTCAAGCAGAGTTTTCTAATAAATTTTTCTACACCGATGTATGTATTAAATTTATCCATTTTGTTGGTTGGGGCAAACTTTAAACCTTTTTGTAGTAAGTTATTCTGTGCTTTCGTCAATTGTGTCTTACTTAAATTAATAATCGAGGTGTTGGTTACCATGTTTGGTAGTGTCCTCTCCTGTCGTGCCTTCCTCTGTCCTCTTCTGGTCTATTTTGGTGCTGATATGTTTTTGTTTGTGACCTGGTGTTGTAGTGATTCTCGTCGTGTCTCTGTTCTGGCGATTGTTGCGACCTGTATCGGTGTTGATTCCTGTGTGCTTGTGGTGTTGGTTTGTGATATCTCATGTGGTGGTGATCTTGTCTGTACCTCAAATTGTAGTTGTGAGCTGGTGATTTTGTTTTTCTCTGTTTGTGTTCTTGTGACAGTGGTGATTCTTGTTGTTGTCTGATTCGATGGTGAGGCGGGGTCTGGTCTAAAAAATGGGGTCCCATCAGTGGTTCATATCTATTTGAAGTGTATATTTTAAAAGTATTTGTGCTATGGGAGTCATTCGTTTCAGCTATATGTCGTGATTGGTTTTCTATTGTCCCCTTGGTCGTGGTTAATTCCTTCTGTTGTCTCCAATTAAATTTTCTCATCTTTTTATGTATAATTTCTCTCTCAAGGGTATCTAGGCTTTTAAAGATACGTTCTTGCCATTTCTTCGTATTCTCATCTATTGGATAATTTTCAATAGTCTTTCTCAAATCGTCTATTTGTGATGTGATCTCCTGCAGAATTTGTAGTCTCCTTTTTATGATTAATGACATAAGTGCTTTGGATTGTATTTTGAGGAGATTGTTCCATTCTGATAGGAAATCCTCATTAATTAGATCTTGTGCTGGATCCTTGGAAAGTAACAATCCCTTTGGTATTATGTCTTTATTTAGAAAAATAAAGTATCAGTAGAGCTCCTAATTAGCTAGAAAATGAATATTTGGGAATTCATGGACAATAAATACAAAAATGTGGATGAATTTGAATTTGACTCTATGAACAATAGCCATATTACGATCCCAACATCCCAAACAGTAGATGATACATATAAACATTTAGAAAGATTATTACACAAACAACTGAGGAATAAATGGGAAATAAAATCCCTAAACCTTTTTCTAAATAAAGACATAATACCAAAGGGATTGTTACTTTCCAAGGATCCAGCACAAGATCTAATTAATGAGGATTTCCTATCAGAATGGAACAATCTCCTCAAAATACAATCCAAAGCACTTATGTCATTCATCATAAAAAGGAGACTACAAATTCTGCAGGAGATCACATCACAAATAGACGATTTGAGAAAGACTATTGAAAATTATCCAATAGATGAGAATACGAAGAAATGGCAAGAACGTATCTTTAAAAGCCTAGATACCCTTGAGAGAGAAATTATACATAAAAAGATGAGAAAATTTAATTGGAGACAACAGAAGGAATTAACCACGACCAAGGGGACAATAGAAAACCAATCACGACATATAGCTGAAACCAATGACTCCCATAGCACAAATACTTTTAAAATATACATTTCAAATAGATATGAACCACTGTTGGGACCCCATTTTTTAGACCAGACCCCGCCTCACCATCGAATCAGACAACAACAAGAATCACCACTGTCACAAGAACACAAACAGAGAAAAACAAAATCACCAGCTCACAACTACAATTTGAGGTACAGACAAGATCACCACCACATGAGATATCACAAACCAACACCACAAGCACACAGGAATCAACACCGATACAGGTCACAACAATCGCCAGAACAGAGACACGACGAGAATCACTACAACACCAGGTCACAAACAAAAACATATCAGCACCAAAAAAGACCACAAGAGGACAGAGGAAGGCACGACAGGAGAGGACACTACCAAACATGGTAACCAACACCTCGATTATTAATTTAAGTAAGACACAATTGACGAAAGCACAGAATAACTTACTACAAAAAGGTTTAAAGTTTGCCCCAACCAACAAAATGGATAAATTTAATACATACATCGGTGTAGAAAAATTTATTAGAAAACTCTGCTTGAAAAAATATTACATAAAAAATCCTATCACCAAAGAGACAATGACAAACACCGAGTATATACACACCGAACTTAAAGAACCATCTAAAAACTATCCAAGACAGGAAATCAGTGTAGAGATGTCCACATTTAAGAAAAATATAGAGAAAGAAATTAGAAAAATGAAAACAGATAAACCAAAATACAATCTGAATAAACAAGAAATAACAGCCATTAAGGAATTACAAAAAAATGAAAGCATTACCATAAGACCAGCAGATAAAGGGGGGGAGAGGCATTGTCATTCTGAACTCAGAGGATTATGACTACGAATGTAAGAGACAATTATCAGATACCTCGACCTATAAGCTTATAACATCAGATCCAACCTTAGTTTTTTAAAAAACAACTTATTGACTATTGCAAAAATGGTTTGAAAGAAAATATTCTTAGACTAAGAATTCAAATTCATCACATCCACTCCAGACAGATGTCCAGTCTTCTACTGCTTACCAAAGGTTCACAAATCTATAGAAAAACCACCGAGTCGTCCAATAATATCAGGAATAGGATCCATAACCTCAAACCTTTCACAATACATCGATAGACTCTTACAACCACTGGTAAAGAATATCCCATCTCATATAAAAGATACAACCGATATAATTCAAATTTTAGAAAAACTTCATTTCCAACCAGAATGGCACATAGGCACAATAGATGTAAATTCTCTATACACCACCATTGAACACGAAACAGGCATTAACGCAATAGACAAACACTTAAGGTTACACAGTTTATTTCGGGACAAACAAATTGATTTCATCACAGAAGGCATCAAATTCATTTAACACATAATTACTTTTGGTATAATACAAATTACTACATTCAACAACAGGGAACCGCCATGGGGACCAGATTCGCCCCCAGCTATGCAAACATATTCATGGCTCAGTGGGAATCAGATGTCATCACACCACGGTTGGGGGAGAGTCTGGTCCTCTGGCGCCGATACATAGATGATATTATATTTATATGGCAGAATTCAAAAGAACAACTAGATCAATTCCTACAGGACATAAACGTGAACAACTACAATCTAACTTTCAGTTCTATAGTAAATAACAAACATATTGAATTCTTGGATCTAAAAGTAACAATACAAGATTCAAAGTTGATTTGCAGTACATTCCACAAACCGGTAATGAAGAACAGCTACATTTTATACTCTAGTGGCCATTTGCCAAAATGGCTGTTGAACATACCAGTTAGTCAATACCGTAGATTAAAAAGAAATTGTACTCATTCAGACAAATTTGAAGAAGAAGCGGAAACATTGACCACACAATTTCTAGAAAAGCAATATCCCAAACAACTATTGGAACATTCACTACAAAAAGTCAGAAACATGGACAGAAGGGATTTTTTTTAACCAAAAACTAGAAAATTTGAAAAAGATGAATCAACCAGAATAATACTCCCCTTTAACGCACAATTTAAAAATATAGAACGCATCATTAAAGACAATTGGTATTTACTTAAAGAGGATAAAATTATAGGGCACACTTTACCAGAATATCCCCAAATCACTTTCACAAAAGCACCCAATCTGGGCCTTAAAATAGCACCGTCAATCAAGAATAGAATCAATATACCGAAGACACATAATTGGCTACAAAATAGTGGTTTTTTCAGATGCGGTAGATGTCTAAATTGTCAAATTACGAAATTTCCAAAAAAAAACCACAGAAGTGAAATCAACCACCAACGAACATATACATAACATAAAGGACTGCATTACATGTGATTCCACGGACATTATCTACTTATTACAATGCCCATGCAATAAGCAATACATCGGTAGAACCAAAAGAACCCTGAAAAAACGTGTATCAGAACACGGATACCTACTACATTCTGTCTCAAAACATTATAAAGAAGCACATAATCAGGATCCCACATCATTAATATTCACAGCATTAGACAAGGTTGCTAAACACTGGAGAGGAGGTCATCATATCAAAAACATGTCTAGATTGGAATCTCGCAGAATATTTGAATTCAACCACTCTAATACCCAGAGGTCTCAATGCTGAAATGGAGGTCTTTGGTTTCCTTTAAGAACATCTTCCATGTAGATTTAGGGCGGGTGCCCTTTGGGGACGAGGATCATGGACCGGCTGTTTAATTACCAGCACCATGACCCTCCTCCCTGAGAGGCCCTCGCCCCCCTCCACTTCATACAAACTACATAAGGAATTAAAAGATCACATGAAATACCAAATATCGGGAAGTATCAGACATATCCTGTGAAGTAAGGATAGTTATATATT